>PVJS01022660.1:0-30329 GCA_004027185.1 Glis glis
CAGGGGCATTCTACCTCTGAGCTATACCCTCAGCCCTATTTTTTATTCTTTTTTTTTTTTGGCGTTACTGGGGATTGAACTCAGGGACATTCTACCTCCAAGCTACACCCCCGGCCCTATTTTTTATTCTTTATTTTGAAACAGGGTCTAAGTTGCAGAGGGCCTCACTAAGTAGCTGAGGCTGGCCGCAAACCCGGATCCTCCTGTCTCAGCCTCCCAAGCACTAGCATTACAAACGTGTGCCACCACGCCTGGCTAAGGACATTGTTTATAATTATGAAGGGTAAATAACAGAAGAAAGAGCCCAGAGTTCACAGTGGTAACCTCTGGAGGGAGACAGGGAGGTTGGGAGTGCTAGAGTAAGGAAGGCAGCTTCTCATTAGACGCCTTCGAGCACAGCTAAATATTTTAAAACACAAGGATGGACTCGTTTGTCAAAAATAAGACATTTTAAATAATTGAAATCATCTATATCATTTTCATAACCTTCTGTTGGCATTTCTTCACTTTTAAATATACTGGGAGCCTTGACAAACATGTGTGTCTGGCCTCTCTCGACCTCTGAGCTATGGCTTGGAGATGTGAGGGGTTCCCATGGAGAAGGGCAGGTGCTCCTTACTCTGCCTGTCATGGGGTGGGTGGGGTCTTGACTTAGGTGGGATCCTGAGCCCTAGGGTGGGGATGGTGGAGGGGGAAGCTGGCCGGGGAAGTTAGGAGGTGGCCTTCCTGTGGGGCTGTGGCTGAGCCACAGGGCCCAGGTGCTGCTGCTGCTGCCGCCGCTGCTGCTAACAAGGCCCCAGGGAGCTGGCAGGGCACCCTGCCCAGCCCCAGGTGCTGTGTGCCTCAGATCCAAGTTCCAGAGAGAGGCTGGTGCTGCCTGCCATGGGGGGGGGCCTGGCCCCCACTCCTCCGGGCTGCTCCCTAGGGTCTCTCTAGGGCACGAATGATTCCAGGGCCAATATGAACTCCATACACCCAGGCATGCCCCAAAACAGCTCTCCCCACCTGCTCCGTGCAGGGCCTGCAGGGCAAGTGGCACCTAGCCCTGGGCCCAGGTGGGAGAATTCATTAACTTCAGTGAAGGGCTACAGCTGTTCAATTGCTCGAATGAAAAGGTTTCCCATGAAATCAGACACTGGCCCTCCCCACCCCAAGAATGAGACTCCCGGCTCCGAGGGCATCAGCTGAGTCAGAGGTGGGGTTTCTGGAGCTTGGGGACTGGGGCTCCCATGGCAGAGAGTCCCCTAGCCTCCACTCAGGAACACACATGTGCACACAGAGACACACGCACACACACTAGTGTGCACAGGTACCATGAGGAAACATACTCCTACATACTTTTATTTTGTGTGTGTGTGGGGGGTACTGGGATTGAACCCAGGGGCATTCTAACTTTGAGCTACACCCCAGCCCTATTTTATTTTTATTTTGAAACAGGGTCTCACTAGGTTGCTGAGAGTCTCACTACTTGCTAAGGCTGTCCTTGAACCTTGATCCTTCTGTACTGGGATTACAGGCCTGTGCCACCACACCGGGCTCATGAATACTTATTTTGTGTTTGTGTGTGGTACTGGGGATTGAACCTCCCAGGGGCATTCTACCCCTGAGCTACAACCCAGCCCTATTTTATTTTTTATTTTGAAGAAGGGTCTTGCTAAATTGCGGAGGGAGGGCCTCACTAAGTTGCTGAGGTTGGCCTTGAACCTGTGGTCCTCCTGTCTCAGTCTCCCAAGTACTAGGATTACAGGCATGTTCCACCACACCCGACTTCTCTTGTGTACTTCTGCCTCCACTCACATGGTACCCACACACCCCTAAACATTACAAGCACACAAGAGGCTAGCTGCCCTATGGCACTGGAGGAGTAACACACGTGTTCATTGCCAATATATTTGCACTAAGCTTCCCTTACACCTACATGCACTAGCAGGGTAGTTTTCAAATTCCTTTAGCATTGGCAAAATCCTTTTGTCAAGTGAATTTTTTTTTGGTACTAGACAGTGAACCCAGAGGCATTATACCTCCAAGCTACACCCCAGACCCATTTAATTTAATCTAATTTAATTTGCAGTACTGGGGATTAAACCCAGGGGCATTCTACCTCCGGGCTACACCCCCAGCCCTATTTTTTTATTCTTTATTTTGAAACAGGGTCTCACTAAGTTGCGGAGGGCCTCACTAAGTAGCTGAGGCTAGCCGCGAACCCGGATCCTCCGGTCTCAGCCTCCCAAGTACTGGGATTACAAGCATGTACCACCATGCCTGGCTCCCATTTTATTTTTTATTTTGAAACAGGGTCTCACTAAATTGTTGAGAGATCTTGCTAAGCTGCTGAAGCTGGCCTTGAACCTGTGATCCTCCTGTCTCAGCCTCCCAAGTACTGGGATTACGGGCATGCGCCACCAGGCCCTGCTTGGTGTGTGTTTTAAGAATTCACTTGACAAAGCCAGTACTGGGGGTGTATCTTGCAGGTAGAATGACCCTGGGTTCAATCTCCAGTGCAAAAAAAAAAAGGCACATGCCAAATGTATAACATACAGACACATTTGTTAGTCCTTTCTCCTGTTATAATTCTGGACCTGGTTGAAGCCTGGGTGCTGGGGGAGGGCACAGAGCCCTGAGTATGCTCGGGGCCTCCGTCTGCTCAGCCTCTGGCTCCTTTCCCCCACCCCTCCCTTCCCAGCCTGAGGGAAGATAGCTGGAGTGTGGTTTGGCTATTGCTCCTGAGCTCAGCCTGACATGGGGTATAGCGACAGGCATGGCTACGCTCCATCACGCGGGTGTAATAGGGTTCATCCTCAGGCTGTGTGGGGGCTGCAGGCAGCTAGGGACAGCGCCACTGACTCTCCACCTCTCCCATCCCTGTGCAACCCCCCCCATCCCAGAACACATTGATTTTTTTTTTTTTTTGTGGTACCGGGGATTGAACCCAGGGGCGTTCTACCTCTGTGCTACACCCCCGGCCCTATTTTTTTATACTTTATTTTGAAACCGGGTCTCACGAAGTTGCAGAGGGCCTCACTAGGTAGAGAGAGAGAGAGAGAGAGACAGGGAGAGAGAGAGCGAGAGAGCTGAGGCTGGCCGCGAACCCGGATCCTCCGGTCTCCACCTCCCAGAGTACTGGGATTACAAGCGTGCGCCACCACGCCCGGCCCACATTGATTTTTGGTTTCTGGGGTTTGTGGCTCCCTCTCCTGAGCACCCTAGCTCACTGGCTGTGGTGCCCCACACCCAGGACTGCCTTCTTTAGGGCAAAGAGGGGTCACAGGTGCTCCCCAAGGTCCTGAACACAACCTTTAGTAGGGCAGCATCTGTCTGAACATCCCGGCCTACCCACGCCATCTAGCCCGTCTCTCAGCGAGAACGATGAACAGGGAGAGCAGGAAGAAGGAGCAGCCTCAGGAAGAAGAAAGGCTTCCCCAGGATCACAGCCCTGTTCCCTTCAGAGTCCCCGTTGCCAGAACAATCCTGCTCCCCAGCCCTCCCAGCAGCCTCCCACAGGGAGCTGTGCGGCCGAACCCCTGCTCCCTCACCCCCAGGGAACACCAGGGACTCGTGACTCCAGAGTCAGGGCCATGCCCAGCTGGCTGTGCCAACCTCAGGGCCGTGTCAAGCACATCCGCTGGCTACAACTGGCTGTCCCTCTTAACCTGGCAGGGTAACCAGCAACCACCGTGCTGCCGGGTACCAGTCAGGCCCCTTCCATTTACCCCAGCATCTCCTACCTGTCGGCCACTCCCAGAAGAGCTACGGAGTGTGAGCCCAGCCCGTGAGCTGGCTCCGAAGGCTGCCATGCCATCCCCCTCCTCAGCCAGCCCACACTGCCAAGCCTGCCCACGGGAGAGTCTCTGCAGGGCTTTCTTGGAGCAAGGCAGAGGCAGCTATGCCAGGCGAAGACCAGGGAACCCCAGCTGCCAAGTGCTTAAGGAAAGCCTGGCTGTTTTCTGTGGCAGTGGTGCCAGGAGGACCAGAGATCAGGGACCCCTGGCAAGGATGCCAAGGGTCTACAGGAGGTTCATTGTGTTGTTAGGTGACTCACCCCCAGCTCTGTCCCCTGCAGAAAATAGAGCCCGGTGCCCCAAAGGTGAGGCGGTGCACATTTGGGTGGTCATGTCACTCTGGGCCAGTCCTGGAGTTGGGGTATATCCCACCCAGGCTGATTGGCATGTCCCTTCTTGGCACCCTCAGGGAAGGACAGGACTGGCCTGGCTCCTTTGCGGTTAAATATGGGTTAACTTCGACCCATGCCCTATATTCCCCTGGCCTGAATAGAGGGCAGGGCAGGTGGTGTCCGTTTCAAGGAGATATTAACTCCCCAGGGCAGGGATAAGGGTGAACCTGGTGCCTGGTTTCTGTGGCAGCCTGGGTGAGGGGAAGAAGAATCCACTCAGCGGCCCCTTGCCACCTTCGCCCATGATCCCCACCCCGCCTCCCCAGCCTCCTCAGAAAGATGGCTGCTGACTTCAGGAATGTTCACAGAGAGGCCTAGGTGACAAAGCCCTTTCTTCCAGGGCATTCCGCCTCTCTCCAGTCTGCAGGAAAAGGACCACCCACACCCCTAGGGCAAAGGAGTGGGACTGAGACATTCTGGGGACTCAGTCTCTCTAGCCTTCAGTCTAATAATAATCCCTTGCACCTTTGGGAAGTTCACACTTAAATCCCTCCAGCTGTAACTCCTCTCAGAGGTTTGTCTTCTTTCAGGGGAGGAGAGTGGAGAAGAGCCGGAGGAGACTGGACTGTCTGTTTTAGCACCTTGCACCTCATTCTGGAACCCCTGTCCACACATCCTTTCTATCTTTTCTTTTTTTTTTTTTTTTTTTTGCAGTACCGGGGATTGAACCCAGAGGCATTCTACCTCCAGGCTACACCCCCAGCCCTATTTTTTATTCTTTATTTGGAAACAGGGTCTCGCTAAGTTGCAGAGGGCCTCACTAAGTAGCTGAGGCTGGCCGCGAACCCCGATCCTCCGGTCTCCGCCTCCCAAATACTGGGATTACAAGCGTGCGCCACCATGCCCGGTTTCATCACATCCTTTCTGATGGATAAACCACCCAGCCTGAGGGACAGCTTGGAGACTCCTTGTGTAAGCAGAGGTAGAAAGGAAGTGGACACCCAGCCCAGAGGTTGGTGGGCCTGGCTCACCCCACCATTGGCTGTAAATGTTATGCAGAGCCGGATGCTGTACAGGCCTGGGAGCTCCGTGGTGAGCTTTGGAGACACAGCTGGCCCCTCCCCTGCCTCACAGTCTGATGTCCTATCCTCAACTCTTCCCTGGGGAATTGGACTGTTTCTCACAATGAACTTCAGTGACTCGGAAGTGGTCTTCAGAAGGTGTATCTGAGTCGGGCGTGGTGGCGCACGCTTGTAATCCCAGTACTTGGGAGGCTGAGACAGGAGGATCTCAGGTTCGCGGCCAGCCTCAGCTACTTAGTGAGGCCCTCCGCAATTTCGTGAGACCCGGTTTCAAAATAAAGGATAAAAAAATAGGGCCGGGGGTGTAGCCCCTGGGTTCAATCCCCGGTACCGCAAAAAAAAAAAAAAAGGAAAAAAAAGGTGTATCTGCACAGCGAGGGACTTCTGAGCTGACAACTCCCAGCCCACCGCCCGGGGTCTCAGACCAAGACCAAGATGTCACCCTGAGGCAACCCAGGGCAGGCTGGACCCAGTTCCAGCCACTGCTCCCCACCCTGGGGGGTGGCCTTCTGGGCCATGAGTGCCAACCTGTGGCTTGTGTGCTAAGGGCAGCATTGGGGACTATCTGTGACCTGTGCCTGCCTTTGTCCTGAAGAATGTCCAGCCGACCCCACCCTTCCCCTGTCTTCTTGAGGCCACTAGCCAGCTCAGAGCTGGCTGACCCACACTGGTCCTCACTGACCAACAAGCACCAGGGAGCCCATTCTCTGTGCAGAACCTCAAGTCCTTCCCGTGGCTAGTGCCCCCTAGCTTCCTCAGAGCCTAGAAACCAGGCCCCAGCACCAGAGGGCAGGAGAGCGCCTTTCAGCACCTGGACAAGGCCCTTTGGGGCCTCCCCGGGAGGGTCTTTCTCCTCTCCCATTCCCGAGCCGTAGCGGGGGGTCTGAGATCCAGGGACTCTGCCCACTATGAGCAAAAGGAGAAAGCGCGATCCAGGAAGGATCCGGGGGCACTGGGTGGGGCCGGGAGGCCGGGAGTGTCACACTGCCTGTTCCCGGGTCTTGACCTGTGGCCCCCTCCCCACGCGGGCCTTTCCCACCTCCGCCCACTCCCGCGGAGGTGTCGCGGCGGGACCGAGCGGGGCGGATTCTCCCACCACATGGAACACAGACCGGGCCGGCAGCCCCTCCCCGCAGCCCTCATTGCCAGTGTCCCCTACCCCTCTCGGGAGGGCCCGGGACTCCGGTGGGCCGCCCGTCCCAGCAGAAGGGGAGCGGCTGGCCGGGGGGCCGCTCCCATCACCCTCTCCCGGTCAACAAGCACAAAAGCCGCGGCTGCAAACAAAGAAGCGCTGCAAACTCGTCGGGGAGGCGGGACAGCGGGCGCCGCGCCCCCTCCCCACGCCGGACGGGCGTGCCGGGCCGGGGGTCCCCGCGGCGCCCCGACGGCGCTCCTACCTGGCCCGCGCGGACCTCTTTCTCCAGCTCGCGGTGGCGGTTGTGCCACACGAGGTAGTGCAGCGGGTACTTGCCCTCCGGCCCCTTCCTGGCGGAGGCGTTGGCAGGGATCATCGCCCACTCCTCATGCCGGGGCCGCGGCGCCCGGCCCGGAAGGAGGGACGGCGCCGGAGCCAGAGCCGGGGCCCGGGGCCGCGGGGCGGGCGGCCGGCGCTGCCTGCTCGCAGGGCTGCGACTCCGGCATGTGCGAGCGGCGGCGGCGGCGGGCGGGGGCGGCGCGCCCGGCGCGGTGCAGGCGGCCGGCGTCCTCGCGGGGCGGCGGCGGCGGCGACTGGCGGCGCGGAGAGGCCCCCGCCCGCCCGGGGAGGGAGCGGGCGCTCGGCGGCGCGGCGCGGACTCGCGCGGCGCCTCCCACACCCCCGCACACAAAGACGCGGCTCGGCGGAGGGAGCAGGCGCCCGCAGCGGGCGCGGGGGCGCACGGGGCGCACGGGGCGCACGGGGCGCACGGGGCGCACGGGGCCCCGAGGACGCCGCCGCCGCCGCCGCAGGGACGCGCGCCCGCAGCCTCCGGCTCCGCGGAGCCGCATAGCCCGGCCCTCAGCCCGAGCGGCCGGCGAGGGCTGCGGGGACGCCGGGGAGAGAGAAGGGGACCCCGGCGCCCCGGGCACAGCTGCTTACAGCTCGGCCCCACGGCATCATGGGGCTTGTAGTCCGCTCATGGAACCAGGGTGGCGGGGATGCAGAGAGGGTCTCACACCGTCTCCTGATTCCCTAGAGGGTAGGCAGGGAGTCGAGCCTGGCCCAAACAGAGGAAGTGCCCAGACCCCAGGGGGGCTGGGGCGCGCCTCCACCCCACTGGCATTTTGCTTTTTGCAAGGCAGGGAGGGAGGAGGCTACAGGCCTCGCTGGAGCGTTTAGGGGGTGGGGGAGGTGTGGCCTTTCCGAATGGAGCTTAGGTCTCAGGGGCCATGGGGAGGAATCCAGATTCCCCGGGGAATGACTGATGAGGGACCCCTCAGAAGGATGCAGGACAAGCCGGGCGTGGTGGCGCACGCTTGTAATCCCAGTACTTGGGAGGTGGAGACCGGAGGATCTGGGTTCACGGCCAGCCTCAGCTACTTAGTGAGGCCCTCTGCAACTTAGTGAGACCCTGTTTCAAAATAAAGAATTAAAAAAATAGGGCTGGGGGTGTAGCTCGGAGGTAGAATGCCTCTGGGTTCAATCCCCAGTACCACACACACACAAAAAGGAAGATTCAGGGCATCAGTACTAAGAGTCATTGGAGACACCAGGGGTCTGGCACCTGAAATATTTCTCAAGATCTTCCCTCCCTCTTAGAAATAAACTTCATCTTCCACACATGGCGTTCAGTAAGGGGAGAGGACAGTCCCTTCCCCATACACTGCTCAGCAAGAACCAGAGTGAGGTTGGACACAGAAAGCGGCAGGCAGGTGGCATTTCCCCACCTCCACCCCAGGTGGGCCCCTCGGTAAGAGAAGCGACTGATTCCAGACGGCCTCCCTCCTGAATGGCCCGGGGCAGAGAGGCCCTCCCAGAAAGGTCCCTGCAAAGGATGTGGTAATAGTGGAATTGGCCTCTGGGGCCGCCAGTTGCGAGGGCTGGAAGGGCTTGGTCCTGTTCCTGGAGGGAGGAGGGGCAGTGATGACAGGCCTGAGTTCGAATGCCTCCTTACTAACTGCCTGACTTTAAGCGAATCGTTTACATTTGTCTGAGTTTCTCTGTCCAATCACCTCTAAAAAGAGACTGGATACTACTTCCTGGGGTGAGCTAAGGATAATAACTGCCCTGGAAACGGCGCCTCCCTCCCCCAACCAGACGGACTGAGACAGGTGGTACAACCAGACACGATGCCTTCTTGAGCCCACCTTAAAACAGGGCAGGAATAAGGGATTCCACAACAGCCCTACTTTAGAACAACAATCCGAGAAGTGTTTGTGTGGGAGGTGCCAGAAAAAGCTTGCAAACTCCCCGCTCCTCTCTCAGGTTTCTTTGTGTGGCCTCCTCTCCTGCCTCCTCCACACCCTGCGGTGCCAGGCCCCGGCGGGAAAGGATGAGGGAGGAGCGGGCTGCCTCGCCCCTTTCTCCAGCCTGGGAGGAGCCGGCGGGCGTCTCTGCAGCCCAGGACCGCTGCCCACCTCCACCACTAGGGGTCAGCAGAGGGTCGTGGCTGCAGCCGGAGTTGGGGAGGGGGCTAGGGCGAGGGAGGGGCGCCTGGGAGTGGCCGGAAGAATGCCTGTACATCCTCATTAAATTGTTTTTGGAACCTTCTGTGTGATTCCACTTTAACCGTCCTGCTTCCTGGGGTGGTGACATCTCCAGGAAACCCAAAAACGCTTTTAGCCCCAGCTTCAAGCCCTGAAGGTTGGGCTTGCACAAGGCTAGGGGTTGAGGACAAAGTTTGGACAGTGTGTCCGTGCCAGGGCCACTCCCAGGTAGCCCCCCAGGCCAACCTGGAGATGGGTAGGAGGAGAGCGGTGAGTCATCCTTCTTCCTCTGCGTAATCCAGGAGCCCAAGGAAAGGGGAGCTCAGCCTGGATTCGAGGGGAACCTGGGCAGCCGGGTTCTCTTTTTTTGCCAGGCGGCCATAGACAGTAAGCCAGGTCTCTTTCCCTCTGGTCTGAGCGCTCCGTCTGCCACGTGCTCGAGACGCGCCCACACAGCGGAGAAACAAAGACAGCCGAGCGGCAGGGCTGCCAGCAGCCGCCTCGACATTTAATAAACGAAATTCCACAGCTGGGGGTCGATCGGGGGTGAATGGGCGGCCGTGGAGCGCCCGGTATGGGCTGCCTGGCCACTCCTCCGGGCCCTCCGACTGGGGCCACCTAGCCCATGCATTCCTTGGTGTGAGTGCACCACGGGGCGGCAGGTGGTGCTCCCCACACACACCCGCGAGGTATCTCTGCTTGCAGAAGCCCCACCAGCTGAGCCGCTGGCTGTGGGGGGAGAAGAGGCCTGCAAGAAGATTTTTTTTAAAGTGCTATTATAAATATATCCCGTGGATCGCGATTTCAAACAAACTTGTCAATCTGGGCTGTAGCAAAAGGCGCTGGAGGCAGCTTTGCATGTATTTCGGGTGGTGTGACTCATGAGCATTACTTGTCTCCCCTAGGGAAGGAGTCTGCCCACCCACAAGTCACTGCTGCTCTGGCACGCTGGGGTATATCGACCCACTCGGGCACCCCTGCCCAAGGACTCCCCCAACACCCGGTCTATTACTGAGCTGAAGTCCCTGACGCTTGGGGAACCCTCCCTTAATTGTGTCACCACTGTCCTGGTTCTGGCACCTCTGCCCTCTCCCCACAAGCACAGTGCAGTAGCCTTTTGCTGCTGCAGGGATGGGGGCGTAGAGGGTGCAGGCTCAGTGCGGGGGCGTACCCACGTGTGGCCTGTACTTCAGATCCCTGCCCCCACTCCCGCACACACACCGTGTTCCTCTCCTGCTTCCCCATGTGAAGTCCAGGAAGAAAGGCTCTCACAAGAAATGGCCCCTGTATGTTACATGCACACTCTGGGCACACACACCTTTGGTTACATGCACACTCTGGGCACACACACCTTTGGTGGCCCAGAAACACCGTGGATATATTCAAGACCGATGACAAGTGGATATTAGTGCGCACAGGCATAGTAGTCACTCCTGGGGAGGTCTTAAAACCCGTCCACATTCTTTGCTCTCTCTACGGAAGTAAGGATGGAAGAAGAGATGTATTTTTAGTCCGGAGGCTGGGGGACACACCGCTTGACCTCTTGGGCACCTGAGCGTCCATATTGTTGGCGGTGTGCATTCTCAGCAAGGGTGTGACCACACATCCACCTGGGCACAGCTGCGGACATATGGGGGACCAGGACGTACACCTCATCCCAACCCAAGATAAATGGGCACCCCAAAGGACAGCCCCTTTGACCGGGAGGGGGTCTGGGCGTCCAGCTCCTTCCTCTCTTCCCTGATTCTCACCCCACCCAGCTCACCGTCCCTGGGCCACCGATCCCCAGGACCAGCCCCCACGCCGAAAGTGAAGCAGAGCGGGCTATGAGGGTGACTCACACTGCCTCCAGGCCTGGGGAGCGCCACAGCCGAGGCCAGGGCCGCAGGCAGCGCTGCCGGCCGGGCCGGGCCACGGCGGGCCGCGGTCCCTTTAAGCGCCCCCGCCCCCTGCCCCCCGCGCTCCCGGCTTCCTTTCTCCGGGAGGCGCGGCGCGGGCGCGGATGCTCCTCCCCCAAGTGGGCGGGGCTTGCGCCGCTTCCTGCAGGAGCGGCCGGGCGCCGCGCAGGGGGCGGGGAGAGCGAGCGGCGAGCGGCGCGGGGCGGCGCGGGGCGGAGGGCGCCGAGGGCGAGCGGGCAGGCGGGCACGGCAGGTTCCGGGCCAGCCCCGGGCGCGGACGGTTGGCCGGGCGCGCGGACCCTCGCCGGGGCCTCGCCGGAGCCGGGCCGGGCAGCAGGGCCGCCGCCGCCGCCCGGGCCCGCCGCCCGCGCCCCCCACGCTGGCCCAGAGGGCTGCGGCCGCGTCGCCGCTGAGGATGTCCCGGAAGGGGCCGCGAGCGGAGGTGTGTGCGGACTGCAGCGCCCCGGGTAAGCGGGCCGGGCTGGGGGCGGGACCGCGCACTCCGGCGGCGCCGGGCCTGGCGGGAGCGCCGTGCGGGGCCGGAGGGCGGGGTGGGGGGCTGCGGCCTCCGGCCTCGGGCCCAGCCGGGCCACTGCGGAGCCGCGTCCTTGGCGGGAGGGCCGGCCCGGGGGCTCCGGTTCCTTCGAGTCCGTGGACATGCGAGGAAGGACATTCCCGGCGCCGCCTCCCACCCCTCGGTCCGAGGGAGGCGGGCAGCGAACTGCCTCCCCACCTCCATCTCGGTATCCAAACGGAAGCGTCAGCCTGGGGAGGCAGGAGGGCTGTGGCGGAGGCCGACAGGGTTTAGGAGGTGGGCGCGAGTCTGGTTTTGTGTCATCTCGGTGCCACCCCCGCGTCTTGCACCTGCTGCTCGCATGGCCCGCATGCCCGCTGGGGTGGTGGAGGGCATGGGGCAGATGACCCAGGGGGATTGGATACAGTTTGCTCAGGAGCACCCGAGGGGCGGCTGCTTCTAGGACTCGCTGTCCCTGGTTCCCAAGGCTGAAACTCCTTGTAGGGCCTGGTGTTCAGTGCCAGTCCAAGCCTGGGCATTCTCCCCGGAAGGATCCCCAGACCTGCCGGTAACTGGAAACAGCTGAGGTCGGCTTTTCCTGTTCCCAGTAAGGCCTCCTTGGGAAGGTGGGCTTGGCATTGCCCCAGCCTGGGCACGGACCCTTCCTGGTCCCCTAGCCCAGTTTGGCCAGAATGGGGTAGGGAGCAGTAGCAAGGAGTCACTAGACACCCCCTAGTGACTCTGGTCCTTGATCATCCTCTATTTAGAAAAGGAGCTGTCTCCCTGGGCAGGCTCAGGGAATCTGTGGACTCCAGGGGGGCTGTGGCGTGATTAAATGTGAGACCTTGGGGTGCTATTTTGTGGACCCATAACTTCCAGCCACTTCTTGGAAAGCTCCAGACCCCAACAGGTTGAGCCCCACAGATAGCTTGGTAGTTCCTGTGCTCCAAGCTAGAGTATTTGGGAGCTGTAGCTACCTGGCAAAGGTATGAGCACAAGATATCTCATCGTGGGAAGTTATGACCCTGAGGCCTCCTCTCAGTAAGTGTCATGGTTTGGAGGGCCCCGGAGGAACTATCCTGGGGTGGGTGTCCTTGTGCTTAATTAGCTGGAAACTTTGACTCCATATCCCCAACCCTGGTCTAGTCTGGAGATGGAAGGGCTAAGAGGAGAGGGGGCCCTGCCTTGTCTTGGTGCCCCAGGCTGTCCTGCACCTCTTGGGGGGAGGGTGCTTAGCAGGTACCACATCAGGGAAGCCTGGGTTTTACTGTTGCCTTTATCTCCACTTTGCTCTGGGACCTACTGCAAAGACTTTCCTCACTCTGAGCCTCAGTGTCCTTAACTGTGAGGCAAAGAAGTTGGAATAGAATTGGATTTTGAGGATTTCCCATCTCTGAATCTGTGCTACTGATTCTGGCTTGTAGGGCAGCATTGGCAAAGCAGTTGTCCTTTCTGCAGTCCCTGTGAATGTCTTGCTGGAGCCTCTGGCTACCCAGTGAGCTCAGGGAGGAATGATGTATGTCAGGTGTGTTACACAGTCCACCTCCTGTACCCAGTCCCCATCTGACAGGCATTCCTGCCCTGGGTACCTCCCTTTCCTCAGATCCAGAATGCAGTTCAGGAAGATGGTGAGGTGGGCAGGGTGTTGACAAAGTCTTACTCATCATCCCACCCCAGCACCTAGTGTAGTGTCTGCCACATGGCAGGTACTTCCCATGCCAGTGTTTTGATGCTTGTCAGGACTACCCCATAGCCCCCACCCTACCACACTGGCCCTGGCAGCAGTGGCATTCTCAACCTGAGCCTGTAGCATTTGGGGCAAAAGAGGCATAAGGATACCCAGCAGTCTGGAGTCCAGACCCAGTGCCAGCCCTCTTGGTTCATGCCTCCAACCCAGAATCATAGGCTTCTCAGTGATAGGAACCCTGCAGTCTCAGCCCCAGGGGTGGCATCATGGACTTTTTGCAGTTTGTTAATTTGGGGGATGATGGAGGTGAGAGATGAGCTGCGGCTTATGCCCAAAGGGCCCCATGCACTCAGGGACACGTGTATGTTGCAAGGCAGCTGGACATGGTATGGCTGCTGTGGCAGCTTGTGCTACTTCATCAGGTGCCATCTGTGTCCTTGCCTGCCTTGAGAGTCCAGGAGAGGAGCAGGGGTCAGGACACCCTGGAGAATGTTGAATTCCCCCTTCTCCCCATCCTGCCACATGACCTCGGTCCTGAGCGCCCTGGCCTGACTCTCTAGCGCCTACCGCTCACCCCATGGACCTCCATGTCGGCCTTTCTACTTTGGCAGCCGCAGGCACAAGAACAAATTCTTCAAGAGGCCTATTCTATGGGTGAGCAGGCCACTGGCTGGAAATGTGTAACAGGGCAAGCTGCAGGCTCATTTATGTATTTATAATGTAGCTTTGAGGTAGGGCAAATGGTGGGCTTTTCTTGTTTTTGTTTTTGTGGTGCTGGGGATTGAGCCCAGGGGCATTCTAATTTCGAGATACACCCCCAGCCCTATTTTTAAATTTTTATTTGGAAACAAGGTCTTGCTAAGTTGTTGAGAGCCTCGCTAAATTGCTGAGGCTGGCTTCAAACCTGAGATCCTCCTGTCTTAGCCTTCCAAGTACTGGGACTACAGGCATGTGCCACCACGCCTGGCCTCCTTCAGCTTTTGTTGAAGTATAATTTACATACAGCCACGTGCCTGCACCTTAGTGTTCATTCTGTAGATTTTCACCTGTGTGTGAAGCCAGCACTGTGCTCAACTGTAGAACATTTTCATCACTCCTCATGGGTTTCCTTGTGCCCCCCAATCCATGCCCTCAAAGTAACCACCATTCTGACCTCTGTCCCCTCTGTCTGAGGATGCATGGGACACAGATGGCACCTGACAAGGAGGCACCTGAGGATCTGGCCCTTCCTTAGCTCAGGAGAGGGAGACCTGAGGCTCATCCTTCTGTGCAGATCTAGAGGCCACTAGAGGCCACTGATGTCTTTGGGTGGTGGCATGAATTCATCTTAGTAGAAACTCCCCCCGAGGGTTGGCACTGGTTACCATTTTCTTAAGGTCTCTCCTGGCGGGGCATGGTGGCACATGCCTGTAATCCCAGTACCTGGGAGGATAAGACAGGAGGATCGCAGGTTCAAGAACAGCCTCAGCAATGTGGCGATACTCTCAGCAATCTAGCAAGACCCTGTTTCAAAACAAAAAATACTAAGCTGGGCGTGGTGGCGCACGCTTGTAATCCCAGTACTTGGGAGGCTGAGACAGGAGGATCCAGGTTTGTGGCCAGCCTCAGCTACTTAGTGAGGCCCTCCGCAACTTCGTGAGACCCGGTTTCAAAATAAAGTATAAAAAAAATAGGGCCGGGGGTATAGTTCGGAGGTAGAACGTCCCTAGGTTCAATCCCCGGTACCGCTAAAATAAAATAAAATAAAAAAGGGGGCTGAGGGTGTTACTTGGAGGTAGAGTGCCGCTGGGTTCAATCCCCAGTACCACACACACACATAAACTCTCCTGTTGCCTGTCCACACCAGACCCACTCTGTGGAGCCAGAAGGGAACTGCCACCTCCCCTAACCCTTACATTCCCTGTCCCTTCTGCCCCAAGTTTTGTCCAAGGAGCTTCTTAAGGACAAGGATTCCTTAAATTATAATAGCCATTTGACTTTGGAAACTCTTCCTGACCCTTTTACTGCGGAACTGGCCTAGGTGGGGTTCAGGAGTCCTGCGTGGGTAGACCCAAGGCCACTTGGGCAGGGGACAAGTAGGTAGAATAGTTAGGGTGGACTTCCTGTATGTGTCCTCTAGAACTGAACTGGTACCAGTGTGGTCCCAACCAGGACAGTGTCCCCTGCCTACCCCTCCTGTTTCAGGTTACCACAGAGGAGAGGGAAGACCCTTTCTCAGACCCGGAGAGAATGCCAACCAAAGTCTCGGACCACATTCCTCAGGTCCTGGTCTCGTGGACACTGCCATATTCAGGGGCTCTCTGTCTGGTCTTCCCACAGCTTGGGCTCTGGGACCCCTGGCCCTGTATAACTAGCTGACCTTTGCAGTCCTCGCTTCTCCAGTAGGGCAGCAAGGCGGGGGCTGGAGGCCTCCAGGCAGCCCATTTATGATCCTGGCCTGGGCGGTTCCCCACTTACAGGAAACCCCACCATTTCAACAGGAGGAATTTAGGCTGCATCATTTCCCGCTTCCTGCCTGGACTGCCGGAGGTGACAGGCAGGCAGACCCCCTGATCCAGTGTTGTTTTGGAGGGGGGGAGGGAGCTTTCCATGCCTGGGGTGCCTCACTGTTTGGGTAAAGCCAACACAAATGGGGCTCCCCCTCTTGGTATAGATGATGGTTGGACCTTATGAACCCCTGAAATCAGCCCCCTAGGAAGGTACGTAGCACCTACCTTATATCCCTCATTGCCCTCTTTGTAGGGTCCCTAAGGAAACCTAGACCCAAAGACTGACCTCTTTTTCACTTCCTGTTCCCATGCTTTATTGGGGGACCCTGGCCATGGGCAGAGCTCATGCCCCTGACTCAGAGTGTGCTCACAATTCTCCTGGGAACTTCCATGGGAGTCCATGGGGGGAAAGGGACCGAGAGTCACCTTCTGGGTGGGAAAGGTTCTCATCACCCCAAGCCTGTCACTCTCTGGGGGGCCCACTGCTGGGCACCCTGAGCACCACGAGGCAAGGCAGAGAGCCAGCCCTCTCCTCACCGCCACCGCCCCAGGACAGGGCTTCCTGAGCTAGGGCGGGGGCCTGGCAGAGCAGAGTATCCTGGGAGAGGCTCCCTGCCCCCTCTTGGGCGACACACAATGGCTGCTTTCTCCCCCATGACCTTTCCGCAGCTAAACTGCATGCAGCTGTCTCCTCCCCCTCTCCCAAGGGGCCTGCGATGGGTGACATCTCCCTTGCCCTTCAGAAGGACCCCAGCACCTCCTACCCAGTCCTGGCCCCCTTCTTGTTTCCAAAGTTCACTTCTTTGGAGAGTGGCTCCCGGGGCTCCTGCCCATCCGGGGCTGCAGGGACAGAGGGTAGCACTAAGTGCGTAGACGTGACCTGGTCCATGGCATCCAAGTACAAGGATCCACATCCTAGAAACTCTTCTCATTAGCTGTGCGACCTTGAGCAGCCCCAGACCTCTCTGAGCCCCTGTATCCTCATCTGTAAAGCAGCATGGGTAGCGTTTCCTTCCTTGCATGGCACTTGGAAGAGGCATCACGTACACCCATACCTGTACACAGTGGGCGCTCAGACAAGATTAGCTCCTTGGCTCTGTTCATCCTCCTTATGGGGGGCTCTAGTCCACAGCGATGGTGGCAGGAGACTCAGGCCTGAAAGGGCCTCTCACCTGCCACCCGAGGGCAGGGGCAGAAGCCTGTGAGGGGTGCAATCTGTCAGGCAGGTTCCAATAGAAGCCTGGGTGTTGGAGCGAGATGGCACTGTCCTGGAACAGGAAGGGTGCCCTGGGCTGTCTGGCACATGAGGTGCGGGCACATCCCACAGGGGATCCCTGCCTCCCTGTGGGAAAGCTGGGGCAGCAGCCTTGCTCCCTAGGGAAAGGCTGTGAGACCTGCAGCGGTGGCTACAGAACAGGAAGCTGTGCCCACTGAATGGGCCCTGGGGACCACATGTCCCCAGAGGAGCAAGGATGACTAGGACAGGGCGTGGCTCTGTCAGCCCCTGCATGTGAGCCCTGGGGGAAATCCCTCACGGGTAACCCAGGCCTGCTGTGTGGGCTGTGGCACAGAGTAGGTACTCTCTGGGGTCGGCTTGCCTTTGGTCTGCCTCCGGCTGACCCTTGCCCTCCCCCCAGACCCCGGCTGGGCATCCATCAGCAGGGGTGTGCTGGTGTGTGACGAGTGCTGCAGTGTGCACCGGAGCCTGGGGCGCCACATCTCCATCGTCAAGCACCTCCGCCACAGCGCCTGGCCTCCCACGCTGCTGCAGGTACAGGGCTGAGCTGGGCGGTTCTCCTTCCCACAGACAGGGTGCCGAGCCCGGCCGTATTTCCTCCACACTTAAAAGCACGCTTTCTGGAATCTGCAGCTTTCAGGGGCAGCACCCACCCGGGGCAGAGCCTGATCCTGACCCTTTCCACCCATCCGCTCACCCCATACAGAAAGGAAGCTCCCAGTCCAGCTGCTCCTTATTAGCTTGGGCACGTGGCATTGAGCAAGCCACTTAACTCTGAACCTGGGCATACCTACCATGTGACCTGCAGCACTAAACAGGACCCACATCTTGGGGTAGCTGACTGGGTGGAGTCGTGCAATGCCAGGCGCACAGTAGGCCCCTCGGCACTGTTTCCAGCTACGGCAGGCTCTCGGGGCATGTCTCCCCAGTGCCTGGCGCTCAGTAGGCACTCCCGCTTGGCATCTCTTCCCCGCAGATGGTGCATACACTTGCCAGCAACGGGGCCAACTCCATCTGGGAGCACTCCCTGCTGGACCCCGCGCAAGTGCAGAGCGGCCGGCGCAAAGCCAGCCCCCAAGACAAAGTCCAGTGAGTGGGACTCCAGGGGTGGGCAGGACTGTGCTCTGGGACAGGGGCCTGGGAGGTGGCCGGGTGACCAGCCTCTCCAGCCCTGACCCCCATTGCCTCCTGTGTGCCCCCTGCAGCCCCATCAAGTCAGAGTTTATCAGGGCCAAGTACCAGATGCTGGCATTTGTGCACAAGCTTCCCTGCCGGGACGATGATGGGGTCACTGCCAAAGACCTCAGCAAGGTTTGAGGGGCCCCACAATGGACGGGTGGACCTCTCTTCCCAGACCCACAATATCCTGAAGCCCCTCAATCATCACTCAGCCCCAGGCCCCAAAGGCAGCAAGTCAGGGGAGAACAGTGGCTATGGTGAGGGGTATGATTGCTCTGTCAAGCTGTGGGTGGCAAAGATGCCTCAGTGGATGCACAAAGCTAGAATCCCCCGTCTGTGAAATGCAAAAGTAATAGCAGCATCTACCTCATAGGTGATATGTGTTTCACGCAGAGCCCATAGCACATGGTACGTGATGACTGGCAGCAGCTATGATTAATTGGCATTAACTCCTAGTGGGAAGCCCTCTGTCCTCCCCGACATAGCCAGACTTTGGCTGGTCCCCTTGGAGCTGGTAGAAGTCCCAGGTGCACCTTTGGGGTAGGGGGTGTTCTTTGTACACACAAGTATTTATTGCACACTCTGCTCCTTACAGCAACTGCACTCAAGTGTGCGGACAGGCAACTTGGAGACATGTCTGCGCCTGCTGTCCCTGGGTGCCCAAGCCAACTTCTTCCATCCAGAGAAGGGCACCACACCTCTGCACGTGGCTGCCAAGGCAGGGCAGACACTGCAGGCTGAGCTGCTGGTGGTGTATGGGGCTGACCCCGGCTCCCCTGATGTCAATGGCCGCACACCCATTGACTACGCCAGGTGAGGGGCAGCTGAGGGGTGAGGCTTGGGTGGGTGGAGACGGGCTGCTGCTGCAGGGCTGAGCCATGCCCCTCCCCACAGGCAGGCGGGGCACCATGAACTGGCGGAAAGGCTAGTGGAGTGCCAGTATGAGCTCACTGACCGGCTGGCCTTCTACCTCTGTGGACGCAAGCCGGGTGAGCAGAGCACAGAGCGGGTCTGGCTGGGCCAGGCAGGTGGGACCCGGACACACCCCAGCAGCAGGTGCCATAGTGACAAAGCCAGCTGGGGAACAGCGTTGCCAGGCAACTGGCTCCTGTGAAATTGCCGCAGGCTCTGGGCTGCAGCAGTTGGGGCCAGGGAGTGGGGGTGGGCCTAACTTGCAGTCAGCTCCCAGTTCTCACGGGTGGCCTGCCCTCCTCCCTTTCCCGACACTTCTGAGTGCTAAGCCCCGCTCATGGCAGTGAGGTGGGCTCCCAGCTGCTGTGGACACCCAGCATCGGTGACTTGGCATTTTTATTTTTGTTCAGATCACAAGAATGGGCATTACATCATCCCACAGATGGCTGACAGGTGAGTGTCCACCTGATGCCCCTTCCCAGAGTTTGTGGGATACCACGTGGGTGCCTGAACCCAGAGTCTCACCCCTCTCGCTCCCCAGGCCTCAGGGGCCGGGGACCCCACACTCCACCCCCAGGGGCTGGAGGCACAGATACTCACAACCCAGTCCTCACTCCTCAAGGTAGGTAAGAAATGCCAGCACGCGCAGTGCAGCAGAGCCCGTGACCGCCATGTGCATGAGGACCGGGTGCAAGGGAAGGCCCTGGCTGGGAGGCTGGGTTAGGCTCTGCCCTGCCTTACAGCCTTTAGACAAAGCCTCCACTCCGCAGTAAGAAGGTGTGCTCCCGGGAGCCGGCCGGCTGTGGGACTGTTGGCTAAGCCCCTGGTATGCGCTCAAATTGGGCAGGGTCCTAGGCAGGATATGAATGGGACATCTCTGTTTGAGAGGCCCCAAAACCCAAGCAGTGGAGGACACCCACAGCCACTCACCCAGCCCACAAGATGGATGTTGGCGCCACCTGGTGGCCTTCAGATGACCACCTCTTCATGCCAGGCTGCACCTCCTGGCCTGGATCTGGGGAGATGAGGCTCCTCACTCCCCAAGGGCCTGTGTGGACAGATGGGACAGTCAGGCCTGAGCGTCTCAGATCCCTAAGCCCAGACCTCCTCTAAGACCCTGAGACTTCACCCTGCTTCTCCAGTCTGATTCTGTCTGATATGTGTGTGTGGAGGACTGTGTGTATAGTAAACATACCCACATATGGATGTATACTCAATGAGTTGTGAACTGAGCACCTTCTCAGAGCCAGCTGCTGCACTGGGGCACAGAGGTAACTCAGACCCCTGCCCTTGCGGAGCTGAGACTAGACGGCGAGCAGCCAGCCAGCCCTGTGGTCCACTGAGGGGAGTGCAGCCAGAGCCGCAGGACGGGCGCAGCAGCTGGAAACGCTGTGCCTGGAACTGCAGGCAGCTTGTGTGGGCAGAGCATCATGTGAGAGGTAGGAGTGAGACTGGAAAGAGTTAGGCACAAGAGTGATCAGCCCTGTGAGCCTCAGCACAAGCTGCGACCGTCCTGAGGGCAGTGTCGGGCACGGGTGTGTGGAGCTGGCTCTGCTGCTTACTGACTGTGTAACTTGAGATGAGCTGCCTAACCTGAGCCTCGGTTGTCTCACCCGGAAATGGGGGTGATCTACCCTTTTCAGGACTGTTGAGAGGATTAAATGAAATAATACATACAAAGTGTTTAGCAAATTTTTTAAAGTGAGGTTTTTGATGAAGTACGGTTGAAGTGTGCCATATGTATCTGCTAGTATTGAAATGTTTTAAGACGGGGGAGGTAGTATAGCCAGATGTGGCAAAAAGATTACTCTAGTTGAGTACGATGGTATACTCCTATAATCCCAGCTACATTGGAGTCTGAGAGAGGAGGATCACAAGTTTGAGGTCAGCCTCAGTAACTTAGCTAGATTTGTCTCAAAATAAAATGGCTGGGGGGCCAGGTGTGGTGGTGCACGCCTGTAATCCCAGTACTTGGGAGGCTGAGACAGGAGGATCACAGATTCAAGGCCAGCCTCAGCAATTTAGCAAGACCTGGTTTCAGACTCTTTTATAAAGGGGGTGGGGGGCCGGGAGTGGTGGCGCACGCTTGTAATCCCAGTACTTTGGGAGGCGGAGACTGGAGGATCCAGGTTTGCGGCCAGCCTCAGCTCGCTTGCTCGCTCTCTTTCTCTCTGTACCTAGTGAGGCCCTCCGCAACTTCGCGAGACCCGGTTTCAAAATAAAGTATAAAAAAATAGGGCCGGGGGTGTAGCGCGGAGGTAGAACGCCCCTGGGTTCAATCCCCAGTACCGAAAAAAAAAAGAAAAAACTTTAAAGGGGGTGGGGGTGAGCCAGGCTTGGTGGTACACACTTGTAATCCCAGTACTTGAGAGGCTGAGACAGGAGGATCGCAGGTTTGAGGCCAGCCTCAGCTACTTAGTGAGGCCCTCCGCAACTTAGTGAGACCCTGTTTCAAAATAAAGAATTAAAAAATAGGGCTGGGGGTGTAGCTCAGAGGTAGAATGCCCCTGGGTTCAATCCCCTTACGGCAAAAAAAAGAAGGGATGGGGTGGGGTGTAGCTCAGAGGTAGACTGCCCCCTGGGTTCAATCCCTAGTACCACAAAAAATGAAAAAAAAATGTTTGGGGGTATAGCCAGGAGGTAGAGCACTCCTGGGTTCAATCTCCAGGACCACAAAACAAAAACCACCATGGCTGCTGGGTGGAGAAAGGATTCTAGGGCAAGACTTGAAGCAGGAAATGGATTGAGAGTGTTGCAAAGGCCCAGGCAAGAAGTGATGGCAGAGCTGGAAAGCTTGACTGAGGCGTGAGGGTGCAGGAGACTGGTGGCTCCCGTAGCTGACAGTGAATGAAGAGGTCACAGAGAAAGAGCAAGTCAGGGGGACGGGTTCCCTTGTGTACACTCTGGGTGTGTGTGCGGAAGCGGGTCTGAACTTGATACAAGAAGGCGTGTGCTGCCCTGCTCCTGGGTAATTGCTGCCTCTGTCCTGTTCTTCCCTCTGCTGCCTTCCTCTGGACGTAGATCTCGGCAAAAGTGCATGTCTCAGAGGTATATCATGCCTGCAGGGCCGCAGGCTTTGGAAGTTGGGTAGGGCGGGGAGGTGCTTGGTGTGTGACGTGGGATCTTGTCTCCCTGGGATTCCTGCATGTTGGGAGGTCACTGGCAGGAGCCTGGCCACCTCTCAAGTCTGGCCTCTACCGTTCTTCCTCCATCTGCAGCCTGGATCTGTCAGAGCTGGCCAAAGCTGCCAAGAAGAAGCTGCAAGCGGTGAGTGCTTAGATAGGCCTGTGATACTTAGGGCTGTCCCCAGTCTTTGCTCCGGCCCCATGCCGTTGCTCCCCCTTCCTCTGACCTGCCCCTCACCAGCCTTACCAGTCTTGTCTCTGCCACCTCCCTGTGCTCTTGTCTTTGACCCTGGCTCTATCCTGCAAAGTGTGAGGGCTCCTGGGGCCTTATTTTCACCTCTGACCTATGAGGAATGAACTGTCCTGGCTTCCCTCTGTCCTCTTTTTCTTTGGAGCTTGCAAAGAGACCCCCACCCATTTTCCAGTTCTGAGAATGTTGAGCTGGACGGCACAGAGGGCATGAGCCATCCCCGTCTCACAGTATTTTGGTTGAGCTGGCCTTGTTGGCAGTTGATTTGACAAACCTGGGTCCCCCTCTCTGCCTCCAGCTCAGCAACCGGCTTTTTGAGGAACTTGCCATGGACGTGTATGATGAGGTGGATCGAAGAGAAAATGATGCTGGTGAGTGGGGGTGGGCACCAGAGGCCTTGGGCTGAGGCCTGCTGGGAAAGGCCAGGCTCTGGTCTGGGTCTCTGGCCCTTTAGTGGCGCTAAGAAGGGGTGACTGGGGGGCTGGAGTTTGAGCCGCTCAAGGCCTGGTGGTGAGCTCTTGTCAGTGGTGAGCCCGCCTGGTAGCACCCCTACCCTCCCACCCGCCCGGGGGTGCTGATTTGGAGGCAGCCAGCCTCTTCCTCCCACCCCCACCCTCGAAATAGGGCTCATCTCTGCTCTGACTGCCTCCCACTTTGGCTGTCTCCCCAGCCCTGCTCCGCCCCCCGCATCACTCCTTCCTGGCCACAGCCAGATTCCAGCTCAAACACTGGATCTAGCCTGGCGGGGCGGGCCTTGTTCTGCTCACCAACCACCCTGACCCACCCTGGCTTTCTGTGCGTGGAGAAGACCCCTGTGTCGGACACCACTTGGGGGTGTGGGGAGGAGCTCAGAAAGCTGTGCTCAGCACTTTCCCACTTCCGCCCTGGGGGCCAGGGCCGGCCACTGTGGATGAGCTGCTCCCTCCCCCCCCAGTGTGGCTGGCTACCCAAAACCACAGCACCCTGGTGACGGAGCGCAGTGCCGTGCCCTTCCTGCCAGTTAACCCCGAATACTCAGCCACACGGAATCAGGTGAGGGGCCTGGGGAAGGGCTGGGGAGGGGGCTGGGTGGTCTCCTCCCTTCCTGGGCACCCCCTCCTTCCTCAGCCTGCTGTGGGCACCCCGGCCGAGGCCTTCCTCAGGGCCTGGCTGGCACTGGGATTTGGGAGCAGGGAAGAGGCCGTTGTTTTGAGTGCTTGGTGTTCCGGCCTCCTCCCCGGGGCCCCCCGGGGCTCCCCAGGGCCCCCTGAACCTATATGCTGGCCCAGCCTCGGGCAGCTGTGCTGCTGGCCGGCCAGGTGAAGGTGGGCTGCGAGCCGCTAGCTGTGATTAGATCAGATGGCGGGGTGCTGCCTTGCAGCTCTGTCCCCACCCCTGTGGGTCAACGATAAGGGGTCCCCTCATCCCTCATGCTGGCCTGGCCCTTTCTGCCTCACAGGGGCGACAGAAGTTGGCCCGCTTTAATGCCCGGGAGTTTGCTACCTTGATCATCGACATCCTCAGCGAGGCCAAGCGGAGGCAGCAGGGAAAGAGCCTGAGCAGCCCTACAGGTGAAGGCACAAGCACAAGCGGGCGCGGGCAGGGCACCTTCCAGAGCATTCTCCCCGGCGGCTCCGTTCGCCTTTCTCGTGGGGGTGTGGTGCAGCTGAGCCAGCCGCGTGACGGGTCCTCTGTCCTCAGACCACCTCGACCTGTCTGCGCGGAGCCAGAGCGACCTGGACGACCAGCACGACTACGACAGCGTGGCCTCCGACGAGGACACGGATCAGGAGCCCCCGCGCAGCGCCGGGGCCCCCCGCAACAACCGCGCCCGGGTCCGTCCCTCCCTCGCCTCCTGTCCGTGCACCTACCAGGGCCTTAGAGCGGGGCACTCAGTGACCCTGCCCTGGCTGACCAGGTCCTGTCCCTGCAGAGCATGGACTCCTCAGACCTGTCGGACGGGGCGGTGACCCTGCAGGAGTACCTGGAGCTGAAGAAGGCCCTGGCCACCTCTGAGGCGAAGGTGCAGCAGCTCATGAAGGTCAACAGCAGCCTGAGCGACGAGCTCCGGAGGCTGCAGAGGGAGGTGAGGCTGCGGCCTTCCTGGGAGAGGGGGATCCCTCTCCTACGCGTGCAGGGGCTGCCTGGACCCAGAGTCGGACACCACCATGTTCACTCCTAGATCCACAAGCTACAGGCAGAGAACCTGCAGCTCCGGCAGCCGCCAGGGCCTGCGCCCACACCCCCACTCCCCAGTGAACGGGCAGAGCACACAGCCATGGCCCCTGGCGGGAGCGCCCACCGCAGGGACCGCCAGGCCTTCTCCATGTATGAGCCCGGCTCCGCCCTGAAGCCCTTTGGGGGCGCTCCTGGGGACGAGCTCACCACACGGCTTCAGCCTTTCCACAGTACTGTGAGTTGCCTGTGGGTCTCGGGTGGGGAGACAAGGACGGGGCCACCACGGACCCATCACCCATGGTGACACCTACTGTGCTACCACCCCCAGGAGCTAGAGGATGACGCCATCTATTCAGTGCACGTCCCTGCTGGTCTTTACCGGGTAAGCAGGGTCTGGGGCAGGTGGGTGTCAGGCCGCGCTGGGACATACAGGGTCTCGGCCCTCAGTATGGGCGAGCAGGGGCTGGGGAGAAGAGACCGACCAGCCCCACCCTCGGTTTCAGATCCGCAAAGGGGTGTCTGCCTCCGCCGTGCCCTTTACTCCCTCCTCCCCGCTGCTGTCGTGCTCCCAGGAAGGAAGCCGCCACACGGTAACTTTCACCCATGCCCAGGGGATGGTGTGGGAGACATGGATGCGTCTGTGGGGGCTCAGGGATACACACCCACGATCACCCTTCCCCGCACCCTCCAGAGCAAGCTCTCCCGCCATGGCAGCGGTGCCGACAGCGACTATGAGAACACGCAGAGTGGGGACCCGCTGCTCGGGTGAGTCGCGCTTGGGTCTCCATCCAGCCCTGCTGGCACCTGGAGAGGGGAGGTGGAGAGGGCCCCAGTGTCTGGGCGCAGGCCAGCTGCCTGTGGCTGGAACAGCCCTCTCTTCTCCAAACCTGGGCTCAGGCTGGAAGGGAAGCGGTTCCTAGAACTGGGCAAGGAGGATGATCTCCACCCTGAGCTGGAAAACCTGGATGGAGACCTTGACCCTGGGCTCCCCAGCACCGAGGACGTCATCCTGAAGACAGAGCAGGTCACCAAGAACATTCAGGAGCTGTTGCGAGCTGCCCAGGAGTTCAAGCATGACAGGTGAGGGGTGGGCACAGGTGCTGCAGGAGCAGGGGAGGGCCCAGGTCCTGTGTCCCTGGGACCCCTCCTTGAGAGCCCCCTCCTCTCCCTCCACAGCTTCGTGCCCTGCTCAGAGAAGATCCATTTGGCTGTGACTGAGATGGCCTCTCTCTTCCCAAAGGTACAGGGGCCAGAGGGAAGCAGGAGTGGGAGGGCTTGGGGGGCAGGCATAGAGAACCCGACCGCTGCCTTGGTGGAGACGCACACTCTGGGCCACAATCAAGACACATGGCTTAGAAGTCCAAGGCCCACCTCCCTCCCATCAGAGGCCAGCCCTGGAGCCCGTGCGCAGTTCCCTGCGGCTGCTCAACGCCAGCGCCTACCGGCTGCAGAGCGAATGCCGGAAGACGGTGCCCCCGGAGCCTGGCGCCCCTGTGGACTTCCAGCTGCTGACTCAGCAGGTGATCCAGTGCGCCTACGACATCGCCAAGGCCGCCAAGCAGCTGGTCACCATTACCACCCGAGAGAAGAAACAGTGACCGCTCTCCCTGCCCTCACCCACACCCTGGGACCTCACGGGAGCTGGCCACTCTAGACACTAACCCACCCCAACAGAGCCACTGGCACAAGTGCCCTTAGTGCTGCCACCCTCCCCTGGCAGCCAGGCACCCTGGTGCCCACCCCCTCGAGCCCCAAGATGGGGAGGTGGGGTGGCAGGAGCTTCTGTCCCCCACATTCCATGCACCTCCCCTGTACATAGCATCCCCTCCCTCCTTTCGTGCAGGGACCTACAAGGCATCACTCCAGCCTTTTGCCCTCCAAGGACCCTCAGCAAAGGTTGGATGGGGACACTCCACATGGGGCAGCTCCTCCCTACATGCACCCCACCCCCATGAGCCAGTTCAGCCCTATTGGGGGCTGAGTGGGGGCATCCCCCTCCTTTGTACATAATCTCTGTGGATGTCCCTGCCCTGTAGCCACCAGCCCCCTCGTTGCTCTCCTTTAATGCCAAACAGCCCCTGCCTAGGACATAGGCCCCAACCTGTGTGCCGGGGTCCCCAGCAGCAAACACTGGAAAATCTTTTTTTCTCTTCTCCCCCACCCCTTAATTTTAACTTTGTGGTAACTGAGTGTCCCTGCGTGCCTGCGTGTGAGTGTGCGGGCGGCAGTGCCGTTCCAGAGGCCTGGCCCATCTGGAGCTTTGAGGGATGAGGGGACCAGAGTTGGGGGTCGGCCTCCTCCCACACCTGGGACCAGGGATGCCCAGGTCTCGGGCTGTGGTCCAGCCACCGCCTCCTCTCATTGCTGCATCCACTCATACCCCTACTCTGCAAACTTAAAAGGAAAACCACTTCCCTCCATCTCTCTTCCCCTCCCTTGTGGAGGGGAAGGTGCTGGCAGGCCAGAGGACTGAGCACCTGAGCCTGGGGCTGGCTCCCCGGGGTCCCGGACTCAGCTGGTGGCTGTGGAGCTGAGCGCCCCTCCCTGTAACCTCTGCGAGGCCAGTGCCCACCCTCACTCCTGCACCCATGGTGTCCTGCTCTCTGGAGGTGGAGACCTGGCTGCAGCCCAGGAAGGCTGGAGAGGTGACCGCAGCACCCACCAGCTCCTCCCCACAGCCTCCCCAGGGGCCAGGCCCTCCCCATGCGGTGGTGGGTGGGCTGACTGTCAAGATGTGTGTCATGTACATTTGTATCAAAAATAAATAAGTGACCATGTGCCGCTTCTGATGAATGGGGTGGGAGGTGAGTCAGGCACACCAGAAAGGGGAGGCTAGCCCGGAGAAACATGGAGCCCATGAAGGCTGCGAGTGCCAGCAGCCCCGGTGCTAGGAAGCTACTGTGTGGGAAACCTATTGGAAGAGCTTGGGATGGTGCTCGTCTGACCCACGCCACCAGCCCACTCACATACCCCTACAGGGCCCGCTGCTAGAGGGGGCCCACCCTATCTTATAAACACCCAACTAAGCAGCCAAGGTGGCCTGGGGCCAGTTGTGTCTGTGTGGCAGACGCACAGGCTCCACTCCGGACTCTAGTAAAATAATTTAATCAGTGACTCGGAGTTCGTGCAGAGGAAAGGGACGCCGCCGCCGGGCAGCGCCGCCCTCCGCCGCCAGGGGGCGCCCCGGCGCGCGGCCCACGTGGCAGAGGTCGCGGCCGCGCACGGGAGGAGGAGCCGCCGCGGCTCGCGCGGGGCGCGTCAGTCGGAGCTGTCCCCGTCGGGGCCGCTGTCGGGCGCGGGCGGGAGCAGGGGTCTCCGGCGGGAGCGCTTGAGCCGGCGCGGGGGCATCAGCAGCCTCCGCTTCAGCACGGCTGTGGGCAGGGGACGCGGTCAGGGCGGGGAAGCCGCGGGCGGGAGGGCGGGAGGGCAGGGGCGGGAGGCGACTTCTCACCGGCCACCGTGTCCTGGCTCTCCGCCGCGGGCCCCCAGTAGATGCTCTCGCCCCGACGGAAGTTCCGGTGCAGCCGCGTGCAGAGCGTGGCCAGGGTGAGCAGCACCAGCAGGAAGGTCAGGGCCATGGCGGCCCAGGCGGCCTCCTCCGTGCGCGGGGTGGGGCCCCGGGCTGCCCTGGGCGGCGCGGCGGCGGCGGCGCGGGGGGCCGGGGGCGCCTGGCTCGGGCAGGCACAGCCCCGTCGGCCGCCGGGCTCTTTGGGTACCTGAGGCTCTGTCCTGGAGCTGGCATTGCCTCCAGATTGCCCGGGGAGCAGCAAGGGGCCAGGGGGCACAGATGGGACATTATCCCATTGGTCCTGGGTCCCCAAAATGGGCTGCTGGGCCTTTACACTCCACGGGGAAGCAAAGGGAACCCTCAGACCTGAGGGAGTGGGCTGAAGACCAAGGGCAGCCCGCAGCCGCCGCCGCCTCTTGGCACCACTGGGAAAGGACTGCCGGGGCCCTCTAGATGTCCCCTCTGCACCAGGAGGTCGCCAGCTCCGCAGAGCAAAGGCCAAAGCCAGTGCCTACGGGGAGAAGAGACGGTCACCCCCGCCCTGCTCAGACAACACGGTGACCCCCACCACCAACCAATCCTGGGCCCAGCACCCCTCACCTGCACACACCCTCTCCTGCTCAGCCTCCTCCTGCTGGGGGTTGGCACTGAAGGAGAGGGCCCAGAAAGAGTGTCCAAGTGGAGCCATACTTTCTTCCTCTGTTTCCTCCATCCTTGCTTCTTTAGCCAGTGGGCAGCCCAGGCTGGCTCTACCCACGCCATCTCCAGTGCCATCCCCCATGCTGTCAGCACCAGCGGCTATGAAAAAGGAAACTGTTAAGTGCTAAGATGGAGGTGGGAGAATGCCTCCAAGAGGATGCCCCTGGATTTTCCTCTCCCTGCACGTGGGGCTGCACCCTTCTACCAGCACCAAACAGCTGCCTTTCCTCAACCACGTACCCGGTCCCGAGTAAGGCTGGAATCAGGGATGAGTGTGGGAGTAGACACACAATCATGGGCCAAGAGGGCAAGCTGGAGCTTCAGCCAGGGGTGGGCACAGGGATGGTAGAGGAAGGTGACAGCCTCAGCCTGGAGGAAAGGCACAGACACATCAAGCCAGGCCAGGACCCTCCCAGAGAATCCCACATTCTCCCATCCTGGGGACCACTATGAAGGGACTCCCACAATGGTCAGATGGCCCTTCCATTTTCAGTGCACAGGAAAGGGCAAAGGGAAGCCGGGCATGTTGGCGCACGCTTGTAATCCCAGTACTTGGGAGGCTGAGACCGGAGGATCCGGGTTTGCGGCCAGCCTCAGCTACTTAGTGAGACCCTGTTTCAAAATAAAGAATAAAAAATAGGGCCGGGGGTGTAGCCCAGAAGTAGAATGCCCCTGGGTTCAATCCCCGGTACTGCAAAAAAAAAAAAAAAAAAAAAAAGGAGCAAAGGGCCCAGTTATTTGCTCCCTTTTGCCTCTGAGTGTTCCCATTCCTCTCCATCCAGTGTCATCACTCAAAGCTGAGCCTCTGAGTTCCCAAGACAGCATGCCTAGGTGAACCATGTTAGACTCAGACGACGCTGTTTGTTTGTTTGTTTTGTATTGGGGACTGATCCCAGGGGCATTCTACCTCTGAGCTACACCCCAGCCCTTTATATTTTGAAACAGGGCCTAAGTTGCTAAAGCTGGTCTCGAACCTGCCATCCTCTTGTCTCAGCCTCCCACCTACTGGGATTACAGGTGGGTATCACCATGCCCAGCTTCAGACCACACTCGTTGGCTATATTTCTCTGCTCCTGCAATAATGGCTCTACAGATCCCCAATCTAGACTGTGAGCATTCCCCAAATGAAGACCAAGTCTTCTGTGTATTGATCCAATCTATAGTAAATCTCCCAAGAGCATCCAAATACAGTATACACAAACAGGCAGACAGCTGGTGAACAATCTCAGGATGGAAACACTTCATCAATCATTAATTATTCTTTGAGTTGATCTGGTGCTCGGCACTGCTAGGTGCTGTAGGAGATGCCAAAAGAGAACTCCTGGACTCTGCTTGCAGGGAATGTATAAGCAGCTCAGGGAAACAATGGATGCGAATGAAACAGCAAACTAATAAGACTCAAAATGGTTGGTTGTTAAATTGTAAGACACAAGTTATGAGCACAACAGGGATTCAGAGGAGGAGAAGAAAGGCTGACACTAAGCTGGTTGTGGTGGCGCACACTTGTAATCCCAGTACTTGGGAGGCTGAGACCAGAGGATCACAGGTTTGTGGCCAGCCTCAGCAACTTAGTAAGACCCTGTTTCAAATTTAAAAAATAAAATAGAGCCAGGCGTGGTGGCGCACGCTTGTAGTCCCAGTACTTGGGAGGCTGAGATGGGAGGATCCAGGTTCGTGGCCAGCCTCAGCTACTTAGTGAGGCCCTCCGCAACTTTGTGAGACCCGGTTTCAAAACAGAGGATAAAAAATAGGGCCGGGGGTGTAGCTCCGAGGTAGAACGCCCCTACCGCACAAAAAATAAATAAATAAATAAAATAAAATAAGCTGGGCGTGGTAGCGCACGCTTGTAATCCCAGT
>PVJS01022661.1:6686-30428 GCA_004027185.1 Glis glis
TGGGAGGCTGAGACAGGAGGATCCGGGTTCGCGGCCAGCCTCAGCAACTTAGTGAGGCTTCCGCAACTTCGTGAGACCCGGTTTCAAAATAAAGGATAAAAAATAGGGCCGGGGGCGTAGCTCGGAGGTAGAACGCCCCTGGGTTCAATCCCCAGTACTGCAAAAAAAAAAAAAAGATAATAAATCCAGCTTGGAGTAATTAAACCTTTCTACTAATAGAGCCACAACACTATAATTTTGTGTGTGTGTGTGAGATGCTGGGGATTAAACCTAGGGGTATTCTACCACTGAGCTACATCCCCAGCCCTTTTTTTGTGGTATTGGGGATTGAACCCAAAGGCATTCTACCTTCGAGCTATACCCCCAGCCCAATTTTATTTCTTATTTGGAAACAGGGTCTCACTAGGTTGATGAGAGTCTCACTACTTGCTGAGGCTATCCTTGAACCTGAGATCCTCCTGTCTCAGCCTCCCAAGTACAGGGATTACAGGCATGTGCCACCATGCCCGGATCCCCAGCCCTTTTTATTTCTAATTTTGAAACAGGGTCTCGCTATGTTACCACGTGTTGACCTGGAAACTGTGATCCTCCTGTCTCAGCCTCCCAAATACTGAGATTACAGGCATGCGCCACCACGCCCGGCTCATAATAATGCAATTTTAAATACACATTTTTTCTGTATAGAGGAAGAGCTCATGAAAGCAAACTGTCCGAGGCCTATGAAAGTCAAAACACAGCCCTGGTGTGCATCACGTGGAAGTATATTTCTTTCCTGTAAAGAAGCCCCGCGGCGAGCTGTCTGACCCTGGTCTGGCAGAGTCCTCATGGGCAAGGCCCTGGGCTTCCGCTTCCTGTCACCACCTCCCTCAAGCTTGCCGCATGGTACAAATGGCTGCTGGGACACTAACCATCCTGTCTGCATTCCAGGCATCAGAAAGGATGAAGCAGCAGAGGGCAAAGGAGCCCCCTTCCCAGCCTGAGCGCCTCTCTGAGGACTATTTTGGGAATTCCCACACAACGTTGAACCTGGTCACAAAGCCCAGCTTAGCTGCAGGGGGACCGGGAAGGGTCGTGTTTGGTCTACGGGGCTGGGTGCAGGGTGGAGGTGCAGGAGGGGTGAGAAGATGGAGCTTGGTGTCACAGGACAACCCTTCCCTTCTCCTCCTGAAGGCTTCTCCGTGGTTCCCTGTATTCCCACCCCGGGCAAGCATGTTTCCATGAAGGGAGGAGGCGCCTCTATTCTGTCAGAGGTACCACACCCAGGTAACCCCACTTGCGTAGAAGGCCCAACCCCCATGTTCCGCAGTGGATGCAGATGTGGGGCTTCTGCTGGCTGCAGACCAGGCGTCAAAATAGTTTTGAACTTCTGTGTAGAAGCGTGGTGCCATCCGTGTTTGCCGCAGGCCTCACCGCTCCCGGCAGCTTCCACACTTCTCCAGTTTCTCATCTACATTATCGTCTGGCTCCTGAAGACACGCAGATCAGTGTGCAGTGGAGTGGCCAGCTCCACTCTGGAGTGGGGACCTCATTCCACACGGCATGTGAACCCCATTTCAGAAGTAGGGGGTCCATTAATTAGCCTGGAGCAATGAAGCGGCTGTCCCAGGGTCACCAGGGTCTCGGCTGGTGACTGATTCTGGCTCTCTGGCTTCCATCGTACTGTCATGGTAGTCGGAGAGAGTTGGAAGGTAGATCTCTTCCTTCATCAGACGGATGCCATACCCGACTTGTCAGTAGAAGATTCCAGAAGCAGAACATTGGAGAAGGGAGCTGTTTGACTGTTAGCTCTTCCTTCCACTTTTCAGTAGAGGAGGGAAACATCCAGGGTACCCTTTATTGGCACCACAAGGGCCGCAACCTGCCCACCTAGTTTTGCAATGACGCTTTCATAAAAGACGTGCGCTAGCCGGGCATGGTAGCGCACGCCTGCAAGCCCACACTACTTGAGAGGCTGAGACCGGAGGATGGCAGGATTGAGGACAGCCTCTGCAACGCAGCGAGACTCTCAGAAACCCAGCAAGACCCCGTTTCAAAAACAAAACAAAAAAAAACAAAAAAAAATAAAAGGGGCTGTGGGTGTAGCTCAGAGGTAGAATGCTCCTGGATTCAATCCCCAGTACCAAAAAACCAAAAAATCCCCAAACCAAAACAAACAAACAAAAAAATGTGCACACTTAAGTTTCTTCAAATGAAGGGTTTCTCTCCAAAAGATAATGTCTATAGCGGGCAGGTGGCCATCAGCACTTATGATTATAACTTCACGTGCGTAACCCTGGATCTTCTTACTCCACGCTCCTGCCCACCTTTGGTTCTTGAGAACAACCTAGAGCAGGTGGTTCTAGACCAGGCCTTGTTCTAGACCAGGTCCTGATGACCCGAGGAGCCTCTAGCTGGGCCGGTGAGAACGTGACAGAGTCACAATTCCATCCCCAGTGTCCTGGCGTCTGCTCCAAGAACCAAGGTGTTCAGAAGGAAAAGGGCTTTTGCCCTCTGGGTTTCTAGGTGGGGAAAAGACACTGAACAGTCATTTACCTTTTTCTACATTTTCCTAATTTTCTCAATCTGTTCCCATAGCAACCCTAATAGGGATTGGGTTGCTAGAAAAGCATTCGTTTCTATAGAAACAATTTGTTCTATAAGAGAAAAAGTTTACTTGGTAGCACATGAAATCTAATATTAGGATTTTGGTTTTGTTGGTGGATTTTTTTTTTCTGTCAGCCAGAAGAATATTTCCCAAGCCACCTACAGACGTATGTTGCATCTTTAGGCTCAAAATCTCGTCTCGTGTGTCTCATGGGATGGAGGCTGCAGACTCTCGGTCCCTTGGAGTCTTTACTAAGAAGCTAAGATTTTTAAAAAGTGTAGATCACTTGCACATGCAGATACAAGGGGCTAGACTCATCTCTGGAGGGTTTTTGTTTGCTTTTGCTTTTTTTTGTTTTGTTATTGTTGCACTGAATTCGCTGTTTCTCTTGCCTTTCATTTAAAAACCGTGAAGGGTTTTAATAGAGTGAGATAGACAGTTTTGGGTGGTTGTAAGCAGTAGAAACCCAATTCAAAACTGGGTAAGCAAACAAACAAAAAGAAGAAGCTGAATGTGTGGCTAAAAGAAGAAGGAAAAAAAGGAGGAGGAAAGGAGAAGGAAAGAAGGAGGAGGAGGAGGAGGAAGAGGAGGAGAGTTTATTAGTTCTCAGATTGTTGAAGTCTGGAGGTTTCAGGTATGGCTGGATCCAGCGCTTCTGAAGACCTACTCACTTTCCCTCACTTGGCTCTGCCTTCCTTCAGGCTGGCTTTGTTCTCAGGCAGGCTCTTCTTTTTAAAAAAGTTTTTTTATTTTTATTAAAAAATTTTTTTTGCAGTACTGGGAATTGAACCTAGGGGCATTCTACCTCCGAGCTACACCCCAGCCTGATTTTTTTATTCTTTATTTTGAAACAGGGTCTCCCTAAGTTGCAGAGGGCCTCACTAAGTAGCTGAGGCTGGCCGCGAACCTGCGATCCTCCTGTCTCAGCCTCCCAAGTACTGGGATGACAAGCATGTGCCACCACACCCAACTCGTTCCGGCCAGGCAGCTCTTCTTAAGCACTTCCAGTAGGTTCCATTTTAGCCTCTCCAGGGGAGAGAGAGCATCCCCCCCCCCCATAGTTCCAACAAGTCTTGGGAATGACTCTAACTGGATTGGCAGGCCCCGTGCCACCGGGGACTGGGGTGGGATGGAATGAGCTGATTGGCCAGGCCAGGTGCTTCCCTTTGGGGTTAAAGGCGAGGTCGGCACCTGCCGGCCCCACAGACTGCGAGAGACGGAGGAAAGTTCGCTAGAGGAGCTACAACACAAGTGGGATGAATGTGCTCCAGGCACCGGCGGTCACTCTAGCGGCGACTCCCCAAGGCAAGAGCAGACCCCGTGGCCACATTGTTAGATCAGAGGGCCGGTCCCTAAGCGCTAGCTGGTCCCAGCTTGGTCAGAGAGCGAGCCCGCCAGGGTCCGCTTCTTTCTCCCCGGCACACACAATCATTTAGTTTTCTAATTAACCTCCTACCAGCTCATTTCCAGAACATCTTTCAAACAAGATTTTTTTTTTCTTCTGAAGGGAGTTGAAGAAAATCAGAATACATTTGCATGTTACCTAAAACACTCTCGGCCGGGTCTTATCTTAGTCACGGCGCAGTCTTGTCTTTTCAGTGCTGGTGGCTACATAATTATGCTCACCTTCAGCCTCGCCGGCTCTTTTTTGAAAAGGTTATCGTGAACAAGAGACGAGGGAAAAAAAGAATCATCGGGACGTGGACTCAGTCTGTTTTTCAGGTGTCTTTTCATCCCAAAGTTCAGAGAGTTCTAGAAAATCTTGGATCAGCAGAAACAGCACATAAATTATATATATATTTTTGGGGGGGAGTAGGGGGGTGGTGAATATTCCCTAAGATGATTCCCTGAGAAGGTGTGAATTATTTCAGGGAAGGTGTTGGTGTGTGGCCAGTAATTTAAATGAACAGGATTCCCAGGGCTTATTAAGAGCTTAAAAATAGGACTGTTAAAATTCAGAGAGCGCTTTGGTTTGCATCTCACTGCTGCTATAGGGGCTTGTTGGCATTAAAAATGCTTAGTTTTCATTGCCATTAGTGGCAAGGATATTTGAAAAGTTTAAAATATCCTTAGGATTCTTTTTTTCTTGTTAATAAACTGGGTTAATGATTTCCACGGAGATTGCGTGCGGGGATCTGAAGGGAATCCACGGAAACCATTACTCCCGGGCAGGACGAAGCGCTTCCCGTTTCTCAGGTCTCGGTGGCCCTCTGAGGGCCTTTGAGGTACAAAGTGCAGCGCAGGTGAGGGTCTCTGCCTCACCTGTCGTAGGGGGAGTACATGTCTGTCTGTGTGTGCGCACGCGCCAACATGTGTGTGTGCACGGGGAGGGGGTTACTTGTGCTCTGTGGCTAGATGAGCAAGTCCCTCGTAGCACTAAGGGTGAAGGCGACCTTCGGCTGCCAAGCAGGGGGACTCGGGTGTCCCTCCACGGGAGGGACTAGAGCTGCAGGTGGAGCAGCGCCTCCTGCTCTGAGATGCACCACTGCGACACGTGGCATCGGGTCCAGACGCGGGGTCTGCTGCCGGCCAGGGGTGCGCCTGGATCTGGCATTTGTAACCAACTCCCAGGGAACGTGGGAGCTGCCGTCCGCGCCCCGCTTTGAGCAGGGAGATTGCGGACCACTTCACTTGACCTTAGCAAGGAAGGAGGCTGACCGCCAGGGCTTGACCTGCGCGAGTCCTGAGCAGGGCTGATGGGAATGTGTCTTGGGGCTTTAGGTCAGACCTGAAAAAGAAACTCCATGAGAGGGGTGCGGCCCAAACACCCTCTAAATCGTGGGCTCCGGGCCAGGTGAGAGTCAGAGGGCAGGCGGGGGTGGTGAGGAGACGGAGGAGCAGTGACCCCACGCAGGACCCGGAACGAAGCCCTCTGCTCCTTCAGATTTCCTTCCAGGTCTTTCTCATCCTTGGGGACCGTGTTTCCCAAGGGAGTGGTGATGTTTAGCGGTGCAGTCTCTGTCTTGCTGTGCCTGGCTTACTCACTTGACATAATGGCCTCCCGGCTTATCCACATTGCCTCAAATGATGGGATCTGTCCTTTTTTACGGATGAATAGTATTCTCCTGTGTATATACACGTTTTCTCTTCCATTCCTCTGTCGATGGACACCTAGGTTGATCCCGTGTCCCGGCTGCTGTGGACGTGGGAGGGCGGGCGTCTCCTCCACAGATTGATTTCCTTTCCTTTGGACACACACTCACTCCTTCATGGGATGGCTGGATCAGATGGTAGCTCTATTTTTAGTTTTTAGGAGCTGCCATAGTCTTTTCTAGCAGCCCCTGATCTTTTTTTTGTGTGTGTGGCACTGGGGATGGAACCCAGGGGCATTCTACCTCCGAGTTACACCCCCAGCCCTATTTTTATTCTTTTTTATTTTGAAACAGGGTCTCACTAAGTTGTGGAGGGCCTCACTAAGTAGCTGAGGCTGGCCGTGAACCCGGATCCTCCTATCTCAGCTTCCCAAGTACTGGGATTACAAGCGTGCGCCACCATGCCCAGCTCCTTTTTATTTTCTGGTTTTTTTTTTCCCGGTACTGGGGATTGAACCCAGAGGCATTCTACCTCTGAGCTACACCCCCAGCCCTATTTTTTACTCTTTATTTTGAAACAGGGTCTCACTAAGTTGCGGAGGGCCTCACTAAGTAGCTGAGGTTGGTCGCGAACCCGGATCCTCCGGTCTCAGCCTCCCAAGTACTGGGATGACAAGCTTGTGCCACCACGTCCGGCTAACCCCTGATTTAAAAGTTCAAGTTCTGAGTTTGTCCATCTCTGAGTAGAGATTCATTCACTCACTCACTCATTCATTCATGAAACATTTATGATTTTTTTTCTCTTATGCAAAGTTCTGGACTCTGTAAGACATTGTTACTTTGAAGTTTCTCTTGCTTTGAGATTGACACCCACTCGCTTTCCGCCTCCGGATCTTCTCTCCATGTGGAAACTGCGAAAAGCTTTTGCCTACTCCTCAGGGACAACTCTCGGATCTGTGGCATCATCGCCTGTGGGATGAGGGGCTCCCCTCCCCAGAGCCCACCGGGGCAGCCCAAAGTCCATGCGTGTTGCCACGGAGACCCTGGTATCTGTAAATAGGCCCTACCTGCCACCCACTGTTGGGGTGTTGCTTTTTGGGATAAACACCCACTGGGGCTGTTGCTTTTCGGGATAAAAGGGTCTGTGGTCCACTGAGACCCTTGGGCTCATCACCGCTTTTGATCATGATTGATGCAAGTAACAATTTTTATCTTGGTTTCGTTTGATTTTGGTGGTTTTGAAAGCAAATCGTAAATTCTAAAATACCAAAAAAAAAGTAAAGGTATTTCACTGTCACATATAGGGAGGAGCACCCAGACGTCCTCTCCGGGCGTGGTTGTTAATGATGTCCTTGCAAGCTGGCTATCCAGAAAGAGAAGAAGAGCCCTGACTGGTAACGGTGGCCAATTTCCTTGGTGTAAATACGTCATGGCTGATTTCCACCCTGGTTGCTCTGATGTTTTGATAATAACCTGCTTATAAAATTCTTGCCTAATAATCAGAATCCCTGGATATATATGTATTTTTTGCGGTATTGGGGATTGAACCCAGGGGCATTCTAGCTGCACCCCCAGCCCTATTTTTTGTTCTTTTTTTGAAACAGGGTCTCCTGTTTCAAAAAAACAGGGTCTCCACAACTAAGTTGCGGAGGGCCTCACTAAGTAGCTGCGGCTGGCCATGAACCCGGATCCTCCTGTCTCAGTCTCCCAAGTCCTGGGATGACAAGCGTGCGCCACCATGCCTGGCTATCCTTGGATATTTAACAACTTGTTTTCTCAAGCTCCTTAGGAGCCAGTTCCTGCTCACCCCGGCCCTGCTCAGCTCCCAAGCCGCCTGGATTTGAACCAGCTCTGCCTCTTGCGATCGCAGTGATTCTGTGCGAGTAGCTAAAATCCTGGGCCTATTTTGTCATCTGTAAAACAGGATACCTTTGTCCCTGCCTTGAAGGGTCAAAGAAAAGATTCAAGGACATAATGCATGCCAGGTTTTACATACAGTAAGTGCTCAATAAATACCAGCTACTGTTCTTTGGGGCACATCTCTTGGCCACCTGATCATGGCAGGGTCTGGGCAGACACACTCTCCTGACAGGGTCACCTTGTCCTGTCACCTGGAAGTTATTGGCTGCCCTGTTTCCAGGCCAGGCCTGCCCGGGCACCCGGGATTCAGCGTTGCCAGCCTCTTGTAGATCTTGCATTTGGCTCCTCTCCTGCGGACCTCGGCGGGCCTTCCCTCCATCCTGTTCCTTGCCAACAGCGTCACAGCTCTCCCAGCAGCCTGCTGAGCAGGGACACTGGACACCCGCATGTCATCCAGGAGCAACTGAGGCTCAGGGAGGCTGGACACCTGCCCAGAGTCCCACCGCCAACGGGAGGAGAGGCAGGATTCGAATCCAGTGGCCTCGTGTCTAAACCACCCTACTAAAAGGAAAACTTAGAGTAATTTCCTGATTTTATATCTTTCTTCTTTCTTTCTTTCTTCTTTCTTTCTTTCTTTCTTTCTTTCTTTCTTTCTTTCTTTCTTTTCTTCCTTCCTTCCTTCCTTCCTCTTCTTTTTTGTACTGGGGATTGAATCCAGGGCATTCTACTTCTGAGCTACACCCCCAGCCCCTTTGTTTTTTTAGTTTGAAACAGGGTCTCACTAAGTTGCTGAAGGTCTTGCTAAGTTGCTGAGACTGATGTGGAACCTGTGATCCTCCTGTCTTAACCTCCCAAGCACTGGGTTTACAGGCATGAGCCTCTATGCTTGGCTCTATTTTCTTTTCTAAAACAGCAGCCTGATGAAGTTGGGCGTGGTGGCGTACGCTTGTAATCCCAGTACTTGGGAGGCTGAGACCGGAGGATCCAGGTTCGCGACCAGCCTCAGCTACTTAGTGAGGCCCTCCGCAACTTAGTTTCAAAATTTCAAAATACAGAATAAAAAAATAGGGCTGGGGGTGTAGCTCAGAGGTAGAATGCCCCTGGGTTCAATCCCCAGTATTGCAAAAAAAAAAAACCCACAAAAAACCAAACCAAAACAAAAAACAGTAGCCTGATGGAAATTTAATTTATATACATAAAATTCACCTTTTATGTTTCATGTGTGTGTGTGTGTGTGTGTGTGTGTGTGTGTGTGTGTGTGTGTAATGCTGGGGAGGGAACCCAGGTACGCCTGTGTGTTGGGCAAGCACTAACCACTGAGCCTCCCCGCCAGCCTCCATTTCGCCCTTGACAGTGTGCGAGCCGGTGGCTTTTAGCGTATTCACTGCACTTACAACCCTCACCAAGATCCAATTGTAGAACATTTCCATCAGCCCCCAAGAAAGCCCACACGGCCCCTCTTCTCCCCAGAGAAGCACAGAGACACTGGACACATCTCCCGGGTTCCACAGAAACCGCCTTGGGCTCAGCCGGCTGCCCTGGCGGCCCGTGGGGACGTGGGCGGACTCCCGAGCAGAGCGGTGCTCACATTCACCGCAAACCTGCCCAGGTCCCTAGAAAGTTCCGGATAGACCGAGCTGTGTGCTCCGTCCTCCCGATGATAGAAGTGGGGGAGGTAATTATTTCCAGGGCCATGGCCTCCCCCGACTCCTGGTTTTGAGGAAGTAGCCGGGACCTTCTTTGCCTCCAAACCTCTCTCCCACCTCTTCCCCGCCCTGTTCCCATCACCAATGTCATCTGTTAGGGCTGGGGACAAAAGGCGCTGTGATTGGGACCCCCTGGAGTGCCAATCAAAAATAGAAACTAAACCTGAAGGCAGCTGCTTGGTACTTAAAAATCAGGCGATGCTTAATCACTGGGGCCACGGTGTATCAAGTGCAATCGGATCCTGGTATTGTCTAAACAGCCCTTTGAGTTTGTAAGTGACATGTGGCAGGGGTATTTTTAGCTCCTGTTTTTAAAGGCTGAGCGGCCTCCCCCCACCCCCCATGATGTCCCCGGCCCTGTTGGTTTTGCCTTTCCTGGGGCTGTGAGATGCCACTGTGGAGTGGCGCTCCGACATCTCTCCCACCTTCTAGACTTGCTCTTTATGGGGGAGAGGGGGGTGTAAAGAGGAGAAAGGTGGTCGCAGGAAATGATTTATATTTGGTTGTTTCTGAGGCTCGAGATCCTTCGATTGGTAAGCAGGGGCCTGATGGGTGTGGGTGTGCTCGCATTTCCTGGATGCGTTTGTATTTTTTTCCCAGTGAATCCTGTTGGCATTTGGGAGGAAAGAATTTTAGCAGCAGCTCAATCGATCGATTACAGAAACAGCCCGGGGGCAGTCGGTATCGGGGACCCTCGTCCCCAGGGCGCCTGAGTACCGTGTCCTGGGTTGTACGTTCAGGCTTAAAGGCCACTTCCTGAACTTGTCCACAAGAGGAGACATCTCGCTCCTTGGTGGACCCCAGGGCCTTTCCCGTAGAAGGAAGTCAATAAATTCTTATTAAATGAATAAACTTCAGAACCAAGGCCTGCGAGGGCTCTATGTACTTTTTCTCCCAATTGCAGTAGCGTGGTGAGCAACATCATTGACGATAATAATAATGGTAGACCCCACGCATGCCCTGTCCTGAATGCTTCCCAAGTCCAAACCCTCCCACCCTCCCCGGACGGACAGCCAGCCGACTTTCCCAACCTCGCCCGCTGATATCTGAGGCCTGATACTTCCGTTGTGCAGGGCTGAGCTGAGGGTTCTCAGATGCCACCTGTTGTGTCCGACCCCTACGCCATCCATGAGCGTCTTCCTCCCGAAGCAATCACCCCAAAATGTCTTCAGACATTGACAAATGCCCCCTGGGGGACGTCACCTCCAACTGAGAACCACTGGGATGTTTGAGGAGACAAAAAAAAGGGGTGGAAGGAAAACAGCAGGGAAAGGAGAAACCGCAAAATAGAGAAATGGCACAGAGGAAAGAGAGGCCGAGCATGGAGCGGGGAAGGCACGGGCAGGTGGGGCCCCCGGCCGGGCCCTGGTTCTCAACTGGGTACTGGGTCGGCTAGGGGACCCTGAGCAAGTCTGGACCTTCTCCGGGCCTGGGTTTTCTCATCTGTAAAATGGGCAATGGGATTCACTGGAAGGAGCAAACAAATTGGCTTTTGTGACCTCGCAGCGCACATGTCTTTCTTGCTGCTGTGGTCTGTGCAACTGACACAGAATTGAGTCGGGTCAGTGTCGTCAGCTGGGCCCATGGAGACATGCTCCTGCTTCCCCTGTGCGCTCTGGGCGGGTTAGCGGTCTACGTCGCATCCTTGTTTATAATCAGAATAATTCGATTAAAAGCGTGTTTGGACCAGGTGCAAGGCCACAGCTGCGGCAGGGCCAGCCAGCGGGAACAGAGCTGTGTGGCAGGGACAGCAGGTTCCGGGTCTTGAAGCCTTTGGGCCGGCTCTGCCCTCCCTCCTCTGTGCTACAGGGCTCAGCGCAGGCTTTTGTCAAGGGGTCTGACTGAAGCACGCCGGCCGAGTGCGGCCCTCTGTCCACGCTCCACAGGGGAGAAGCGAGATGTTTCTTTCTGTTCTCTGAATCGACTTCAAGCGGATCTCACTTGTTCTTGGGGCCTCTGTACGGCCCCTGGGCGATGGAGTAAGGTTTGGGGCCTTGCAGAGCCCTGAAGGCCTGCTCAGGCCCCCGTGGTCACCTGCCCACACTGATCACTCTGGGAAACACATTGTCCCAGTGCCAGGTCTGCTCTTTCCTTCCTGGTCATACTTGCTCAGAGTGTGACCCTGTGGTCATTTCTCTCCAAGGTCACGACACCCCTGTCCCCACAGGACTGCCAAGGCCCAGGCCCAGGGGCCCTGGTGGAGGAGTCTCCAGGCATCTATTCTGCTCCGAAGTCACCTCTCTTTCTTCGTCAGGGACAAATGTGTCCCCTCTCCTGGTGCTCAGGACATGTGACCGAGTCCCATCCACGGGCCATTTGGCCTTTGAAAGAGTTTCAGCGCACACAGGAGGAACCCAGACTTTCAGATAGTGAAGAAATTGAAGAAATGGTTCTATGTTCTATATGTGATTCTTGGGCTGGCCTGGCCCGGCCCACCGACAAAATTCCAAAGCGTGGAGAGCCTTTTTGTTTTTGTTTTTGTGGAACTGGGGATTGAACCCAGGGGCATTCTACCTCCGAGCTACACCCCCAGCCCTCTTTTTTATTCTTTATTTTGAAACAGGGTCTCACTAAGTTGCAGAGGGCCTCACTAAGTAGCTGAGGCTGGCCACGAACCTGGATCCTCCAGTCTCAGCCTCCAAGTACTGGGATGACAAGCGTGTACCACCACGCCCGGCGTGGAGAGCCATTTAAGACTGGAGCCGGGGCTTTGGACCATGGCTACATATAGTGAGGAGTCAGGACATATTTGGGGAGCCAGAATGAATGGACCCCCAGCCTCAGTCTCCGATGGGACTCCACCCTGTGCATGAGCCAAAAAAAGGGGCACCTGTGCTTCGACATCACCCAGCGGCCTCTTCCTGTTCTCACTCATATTTGTTCCCTGCGTCATTGCTCAGTACAAGTTGGGGAGTCCGCTTGGCCATGCCAAAGGGGCTTTTTCTTCTTCTGTCGCTCTGACATTTCCCCAACTCTTCCGGCCCCTTCCATCTTCGTGGTTGTCAAGGAAACAGTTTCCTGGGCAACCTGTTGACTTATTTGGCTGCCAAGTTTGTATTATCCAGAGTGGGGAGCTGTAGTGGAGGATTGAAGGAAAGAGAAAAAAAAAAATGTCACCAAGGTAACCGCCAGCAGCCGCTTAATTATAGTTTTAGGTAAAGATGAATTCTCTTTTTGCAAATGTTAGTGTATTTTTGGTTTGGGGAGGGGAGAACCACCAGGAGATTAACATTCTCTAATTACAAGTTTTCGGTTGTGGACGATTCTGTTTCATATGCAAGTAAACTTGGTTTCATTCAGGATTGATTTCTCTCTCTCTCTCCCCCCCCTCCAATAATAAGGAAAACAAACGCAATAATGAAAACAAAGAGGAGAAGGAATCGGCGTGATGGGAAGCAGGCGATGAGTGGGGTGGGTGATATGGCTGAAGCGATGCTGCTGGCGGCTGTTTCTGAAACGCACAGTCCCTCGTGGACCCGCAAGGCAGCGCGCCAAGCGCTTCTGCACCCGGACTCCGGAGTCACGCTGCCTGGGTTCGAATCCTGTCTCCGCAGCTCCTTAGCTGTTTGGTCTTGAGCTAGTGACTTCTTCACCTGGCTGCGCTTTCTGCTCCTGCAGCTGCCAAGGTGGGAGGTGGGAGAAATAAGTTGAGCTTCACTGTAAGTGTAACATGAGGTGGAGATCTATTTAGCAGGTCTTAGAAGAACACCCAAGCTGGGCGTGGTGGCTCACACTTGTAATCCCAGTACTTGGGAGGCTGAGACAGGAAGATCGCAGGTTCACAGCCAGCCTCAGCGACTTAGTGAGGCCCTCCGCAACTTAGTGAGACCCTGTTTCAAAATAAAGAATAAAATATAGGGCTGGGGGTGGAACTCCAAGGTAGAATGCCCCTGGGTTCAATCCCCGGTGCCGCAAAAAAAAAAAAAAAAGAAGAGCCAGCCTGGCACGGTCACTCTATGGGTCAGTGGTCATTGTAAGGCCAGATCCTCCTCTCCAGCACTCCCTGCATCCGCCAGGTCACATGCTGACCATGCCGGTCTTCACCATGCCACCCAGCTAGCTGACACGCATGGGGGCTGTGTTACTGTGCAGTAGCGCAATGATCAGCAAGCCTACTTTATTTATTTATTTTTTGTAGTACTGGGGATTGAACCCAGGGGCATCTAACTCTGAGCAATACTCCCAGCCCTATTTTATTTTTTATTTGGAAACGGGGTCTCACTAAGTTGAGGAAGGCCTCGCTAAGTTGCTGAGACTGGCCTTGAACATGCGACCCTCCTGTCTCATCACATCTAATCATGACTGGAGTGGCACAGTGTCCCGGCACATTAGGAGCCGTCATTTCATCTCATGCCCATTCTTTATTTTGAAACAGGGTCTCACTACGTTGCGGAGGGCCTCACTAAGTAGCTGAGGCTGGCCGCGAACCCGGATCCTCCTGTTTCAGCCTCCCAAGTACTGGGATTACAAGCGTGCGCCACCACGCCCGGCCATCTCATGCTCATGACAAACCCAAGAAGTGGGGATGATTCTAGTCTCCATTGGCCAAGAAGGAAACTGTAAGTTTCCTTTTTTTTTTTTTTAAATCAATGAAAAGAACAACTTTGCCAGGTGTGGTGGTACCTGCCTGTAATTCCAGTACTTGGGAGGCTGAGATAGGAGGATTGCAGATTTGAGCTTAGCAACTTTGCGAGACCCTCAGCAACTTAGTGAGACCCTGATTCAAAATAAATAAAAAGGGCTGTGGGTGTAACTCAGAAGCAGAAGTAGAATGCCCCTGGGTTCAATCCCTGGGACCATGAAAAAAAAAAGAACAACTTCGCAGGAATTTACCCATAGTGACTTTGGGCTGTGTGTAACTCTGAAGTTTCTCTGCTTTGCACTAGTTTTGATCAAACTAAGACTCAAAATGGAGCTTTTGGAATTAACCCAGGTGCAGGGAAGCATCCTTCATGGGAAGAGCTTGTGGGGTTTGGTGCTGGGAGGCTTTGGGGGAGACACCCAATAATTGCAGATTCCTTGGATGCTAAGTGGTTGCAGAATGTCTCACCCTGCTCAGTCTCCTGTTCCCTCAATTCTCCTTCTGAGTCAGAGCCCCAGTGCCAAGTAGCTGGGTGCACTGGGGTGTGGGGGGTGGCCCCCACTGGTCATTCTGCACACCTGTGAGCCAGGGGCGATGATGGCTCAGTCCAGAGCAGGACAGCAAATATCTCACCATGTGACCTTGGGCAGGGGCTTCCTTCTGCTCCCAAGAGTCTGCACTTCCTCTGAAATCAAGTTTATTTATTTATTTATTTATTTATTTATTCATTCATTCATTTTTGCGGTACTGGGGATTGAACCCAGGGGCATTCTACCTCCAGGAGCTACATCCCCGGCCCTATTTTTTATACTTTTATTTTGAAACCGGGTCTCACTAAGTTGTGGAGGGCCTCGCTAAGTCGCTGAGGCTGGCTGCGAACCCGGATCCTGCGGTCTCTGCCTCCCAAGTACTGGGATGACAAGCGTGCACTCCCACGCCCGGCATCAAGGAGTTTAAACAGACGATCTCCAGTGGATCTTCAAGGTTTAAAATACTGTGATTCTACAGGGGGAAATAAAAGTCACAGACCTGCTACCAGATCAGTCTGAGGCCAAAGCCTGTTGTTGTGGCTTGGACGTGAAACAGTTAGGGTATAGAATGTCCCATTCCCCCAACAAAGGCTCATGTGTTGAAAACGAGTCCCCAACGCAGCAGTATTCAGAGGTGAACTCATTGATTCAGGCCTCTAATTTCATGGGCAGATAAATCCTCTGAAGGCTTAGTAATTTGCTGGGTGGTAATTTAAGCAGGCGGGCGTGGCTGGAGGAGGTAGGTCACTGGGGGTGTGGCCTTGGGGACTCTGTCTGCCCCTAGTTGATCCTGACCCTCTCTCGGCTTCCTGACACCACTGAGTTGAGATCCGCTTTCCTCCACCACACCGTGCCACCATGATGTCAGCCCTGGAGCCGGCCGACTATGGACTGTGCCTCTGAGACCATGAGCCTAATAGAAGTTTCCTCCTCTCTGTTGTGCGTGTCAGGTATTTTAGTCACAGTGAGGGGAAAAACTGCCTAAGACATAAAGTGTCCCTCAAAGACTCACGTGTTGAGGCTTGGTCCCTGTAGCAATGTGCAGAGCGGGGCATTGGGGAAGTGGTTGGATCATGAGGCTTTGACCTCGTCAGTGGATTTACGCCCTGAGAAGGGATTCAGAGCTGAACGATTACGGGGAGGTGGTGGAACTGTAGGAGGTGGGATGTAGTTGGAGGGAGTGGGGACTCCCGGGTGTGCCCTTGGGGACGATCTCTTGTCTGGTGCCCCTTTCTCTCTCTCTCTCTCTCTGCTTCATGGCCATCACTGTGGGCGCTGTGAGGTCTGACGGTGAGGCCTGGCCGGGGGAGGTTGAGAACAAAAGAACTCCAGCAGTTGCCGGGCGTGGTGGCGCACGCTTGTAATCCCAGTACTTTGGGAGACGGAGACCGGAGGATCCGGTTTTGCGGCCAGCCTCAGCTCTCGCTCTCTCTCTCCCTATCTCTCTCTCTCTCTCTCTCTGTCTCTGTCTCTGTCTCTGTCTCTGTCTCTCTCTCTCTCCTTAGTGAGGCCCTCCGCAAGTTCGTGAGACCCGGTTTCAAAATAAAGCATAAAAAATAGGGCCAGGGGCGTAGCGTGGAGGTAGAACACCCCTGCATTCAATCCACGGTACCGCAAAAAAAAAAAAAGAACTCCAGCAGTGGCGGGAAAGTGACCCTCACCATCCCCCTGCCCCCAGCCTCATAAATCTACCTGTCCTGGCCCCCTGCCAAGACCACCAATGGGAGAAATCCATGATTGTCTTGATCTCCCCTCCCCTTTAATGCCCCATAAAAGGCCCCTAGTCTATAAGGAAGGGGGCTTTTTTTGACTCTTATAGGCTCTCTCCCCATCAGTCCCCCTCCCAGGCTTCTCTCCATTAAAGTAGAGCTGTGTTTTTTCCTTCCTTTAGCCCTACATTTTACTTAACACTCATGAGCTGAGCAGTTTCCCTCACCACACCCTCACACTGCACCAGGAGGTCCTGCCTCAGCTCAGGCCCAGGGACAACGGAGCCCGCTGACCGTGGACTGAAACCTCAAACACTTGAGTCGAAATGAATCTTTCCCCCCTGCGTTGATTTTCTCAGGCACTTTGTCACAGTAACGGGGAGCTGGCTAACACACCTATTTCAGCCACCAGACTAAACCTACGCTGTAATGATTAGTACCGAAAACAGGGCCTTTGGAGCCAGGGTTAGGACCTGCCATCAATGCTGAGGGACCTGGGCAAGTGCTGCTCCTCTGTGCCTCCGTTTCCCCATCGGCCAAATGGAGACAATTGTTCACACTTCTCAGGGTGGTTGTGAAGATGAAATGAAGATTCCTAAAGTACTGGGAGCAGAGCGACTGTCCCACGAGCAGTAGGTGTGGTGACAATGATGGTACTGTCGGGTTGCAACATAAAACCCTGCAGCGCCAGGTGTGGTGGTGCATGCTTGTAATCCCAGTACTTGGGAGGATGAGACAGGAGGATGGCAAGTTCGAGACCAGCCTCAGTATCTTAGTAAAGCCTTCCACAACTTCGTGAGACCCCGTTTCAAAATAAGAAATAAGATAGCGCCAGGGGTGAAGCTCAGAGTGAAGTGAGTGGTAATTCCTAAGAATCCCACTGGAGCGGCGACACATGACAGACTCGACACTTAGGTTCTGGCTGGAGCCATTTATTGCATTGCAACCAACCCTAACTCTGGGCCTTTGGGGGTTCTCATCCTCCCTTCCAGCAGTCCGTCCACGAGTCCACTTCCAGCCGCAGGGTGTCCCCAGGTTTCTTTGCGGAGTGGGGGCGGGGTGTCCAGGCTTAGGTCTGTCTGCCTCTGTCGTCCTGGGACCAGGAACGAGGAATTGCCCGACAGCTACCAGCAGAGCTGGCCGTCAGCGTTCAGCCTCGTCCAGTTAGGACAGACAGAGGACCCAGTCGCGATTGGGGTCCTCAGGCTCGTACACCATGGGGGTGCAGAGTCCTGTTCACACCACAGGAGGCCAGGCGGACCGACAGGGGCCCCCCTCAGTTGGAGAGTGCCTCGTAGTCCGAGCTTCAGCTGGAGTTCTTTACTCTTCTTGAGCCTGGGTTCTTCTGCGACCTTCTGCGACCCTCTGATTAGGCGCGCTCAGCCCATTCCACCCCCTTCTGCGTATCTTGTTGCGACATCCTCTTGCTGTCGGTCGGGTGAGGTATCCCTTGGGCCCTTCTCACTATCTAAGTCGCACATTTCCAAGTCACATCAAACCAGGGTAATGAGCATCGCCAGTTTCTATGTAGGCATAGTCATTCTTATGTGCATTTCATACAATAAGCAATAATAGCAATCAATATTCAATCAGTATTCGTAACACAGAGGTAGAACGCCCCTGGGTTCAATTCCCAGTACTGCAAAACCAAAGCAAACCCTCGGGTTAGCCAGGCGGGCGGCTTCGTGAGCGCATGCCAAGGTGGGCCGTGCGTTCTCTTACTCAATCCCCACCTCACTCCCGGGCTTCGGGCTGCTGCACAGGCTCCTGTGTCATTCACCTCCTTCCTGCCTGGCTTTCACCGTGGGGGCGGCTTTCTCTCGCTCTCCCTCTTTGTCAATCTTCCACGGGGACCCTTTTCTGCACACTTTCCTCTGCGGCAATTCAGCTCTGCGGGCCGGCCCCCGACAGCTCTGCCCTGCTAATACCGCCGGGGAATATTTATTCTCTGCGCTTTCCAAACTCTCTTCCCGTGGATTATAGATATTTTCGTCATTTTTTTTTTTTTTTTTTGCGGTACCGTGGATTGAACGCAGGGGCGTTCTACCTCTGCGCTACACCCCCGGCCCTATTTTTTATGCTTTATTTTTGAAACCGGGTCTCACGAAGTTGCGGAGGGCCTCAGTAAGTAGAGAGAGAGAGACGGAGAGAGAGGGGGGGGAGATATAGATAGATAGATAGATAGATAGATTGCGCGTACATGCGCACTGAGGTTGGCCGCGAACCCGGATCCTCCGGTCTCCGCCTCCCAAAGTACTGGGATTACAAGCGTGCGCCACCACGCCCGGCTATTTTTGTCATTTTTTAACGTAGCCCTGAATAGCCATGAGCACGTGGGGCAGGCGTGGGTCCGGGAGAGACCTGGCGCTGCGGAGTGGGGCTGGGAGGGGCGGGTCCTCCCTGCCCTGCCTTTCATTCTTCCTGGGGACACAGTGAGTGACCCCTTCTCTCCAGCTCTGCGCCCTCTCCCCTCCAGGGACCAAACCAGGTGCTTTCTGGACCTTGAAGATGTGTCTCACCCACTCCCCACCCGGGTTTTAAAAAAAGACTCGGTGTTAGATGGAAAAGCACACGTTCCACTCGGATGATTGAGGAAAGGTAATTATGTATTTTTAGAAGCAAAGAAGTAAAAAAAAAAAAAAAAGGAAAAAGATTTTTCTGTGCCTCAACCCTGTGGCTGGACAGAAATGAAAACAGCCAAAGGATTCCGTGGAGGGACAGACTCAGAGGGACAGACTCGGGGGGACAGACTCGGGGGGACAGACTCGGAGGGACAGACTCAGGGGGATAGACTTAGGGGGACAGACTCGGAGGGACAGACTCGGAGGGACAGACTCGGGGGGACAGACTCGGGGGGACAGACTCAGGGCACCAGCTGCTGCTGTGGGGGACTGTGCTGGGCGGGGACCGTGGGGGCGGAGCCATGATGGCTCCATAGGGGGCCTTTAGGGGATCAGTGTCAGGAAGGGGCAAGGTGTGGAATTCACTGAGGAGCTGCCTCCGGGCTTCTGGGCCTCCAGCTTCTGGGAGGTGGGCAGTCTCTGTGTCTGCGGGCCAGTCACAAGACCTTTCTGTGGCAGATGGGGACAATGACATTTGGATATCAAGTCATACCGCACGTGGTCTAGCACTTTCTAGGCTGCCGAGTACAGTGGAGCAGAGTGGAAACAGGCTTGGCCTGTCAGGGTAAAGTGCTGTGTGACCCTGGGCAAGGTGCTTACCCTCTCTGTGCCTCCATTTCCCCATCTGAAAAATGGGATTGCTATCGACACGTACAGACCCCTGAGTTGTTGCGAACGAGCCAGTAGTGTAAAGCAATTAGAGCAGTAGCGCTTCGTGCTCTCTGCAGTGTTGGTTATCATGATTATATCTCTCTTCTCATAGCCACCATCTACAGAGAAGAAGTCGGGGCAGCCGGCTCAGTTTCATCGCAGAACCATCAGGTGGAAAAAACAGGACTTAAACTCAGGCCTTTGGGCTGCAAAATCTTTTTATTTTTGTACTGGGGATGGAACTCAGGGGCATTCTACCTATAAGCTACACCCCCATCTCTACTTTATTTTTTGTATGGAAACAGGGTTTTGCTAAATTGCTGAGGGTCTCACCAAGTTGCTGAGGGTGGTCTTAAACCTGCGATCCTCCTGTCTCAGCCTCCCAGGTATTCCACCATGCCCAGCTTGGACTGCAAATCTTGTTGAATTTTCTTTCTGTCCACAGCAGCCTCTGAAAAGCATTTTTCATCCTAAAAGGTCCAGGACTTGCCTTTCTGTCTGCTTTTCTCTCTCTGCAAAATGAACTTTGTGATAACAACCACAAGGTGATATTACTCATGGCGGAAGCTCCGTTAGATACAAACCCAAAAGGACAAGTTACAGGGAGGTCAGATGTAACTGGGCCACTGCCCGCTGGGCCCTGGAAGCACAGATGGCCTCTGCATTGGCCAGCTTTCCATCACTATAACGAGACACCAGAGGCCATCAGCTTACAGAGAGAAAAGGTTTGTTTGGTCCCATGGTTCTGGAGGTTGCAGTCCATGATCGAGCAGCCCGATCGCTCTGGGCCTCTGCTGAGACTGCGAGGGCACCATGGTGGGAGCGTGTGGTGGAGCAAACTGCTCACCTCATGAACCAGGAAGTGAAGGAGAAGAGGAAGAGGCAGGGGGTCCTACAATCCCCTTCCAGGGCACGCCCCCAATGACCTAAGGACCTCCCTTTAGGCCCCGCCTCTTAAAGGCTCCACCACCTCCCAATAGCGCCACCTGGGGACCGGGCCTTTAACATACAGGCCTCTGGGGGGTAATTCCTACTGGCTGTAGCCCCTTCCAGCCGGAGGGGTCTCTTCTAACTGGAAGGCAGTTAGAGCTTGGACTCCACAGCTCCCAGATTCTCTGGCTTTCCTCCTTTCTGACCCCAGAAAAGGGGTTTAACTCAATACTTCCCATGAAGGTACTTTCTCTTCTCAGCTAAATTCACAAAGCAGATCTGATCTATGTCTCTGTCTATGCACAACTTAAAACAAGGCAGCTTCCGGGCACGGTGGCACATGCCTGTAATCCCAGTACTTGGGAGGACGAGACAGGAGGATTGCAGGTTCAAGGCCTGCCCCAGTAACTTAGTGAGGTCCTCAGCAACTTAGTGAGACCCTGTTTTAAAATAAAAAAATAAAAAAGTGCTAGGGGTGTAGCTTGGAGGTAGAATGCCCCTGGGTTCAATCTTTAGTACAGCAAAACAAAACAAAACAAAACAAAACAAAACAAAAAAGCGGCAGGTTTTTCTCTGAAATGTCCTGAAGGAAGAGCATTGTGAGTGTTAGGCTGAGCCAAGGAAGATAGCAGCTGGTAAAGTTGGAAATCCATCCCCTGCAGAGACGGGAGGCAAACCGGTCATTTATCCTGGGATTTACCTCTGTAACTTCAGGACCCCCGGGCACTCAGATGTTGGCTCGAGTAGACGCTTCCCTTGGGCTGTGGAGGTGGTACCCACGGCTCCGCATGGCCCAGCTCTCATCTGGGTACACAGGATGGGTGTGTGGGAGGCCACCTGTATGCCGTCCTTTCAGCGCAAGCTACTGACAGTCTATGATTAATTGAGAGTTCACTCTGTGCAAAGTGCTTTCTTTATCTACCAGAGTGCAGCGGGGCTAGAAGGCGGCTCTTTGCATCCCGATATCTGTCCTTTCCTTCTTGATAAACAATCCCGCTTCTCTGTGGGGTGGCAGCGTGCCCAGCTCTGCACGAATCGTGATTGGTTTAAAGCTTAAGCGTTAAGCCCGTCCTAACAATCCTGTTTCTCATTTCCCTGGCTTCCTTTGTTGCTGGGGATGGCTGCGAGGCCCGTTTTCAATCAGTGACGTGTATGTGGGTTCTGCTCTGGTAATCATGAGAAAGCTGTATTTTTTCCTAGATAAAAAGAGAAGGCCTGCCTGTCTGGCCTGGGCCTCCATCATGCCCTTCCGTGCCCTGCCTGCACCGGTGATGACTAGAGTGAAGCAGCCACTTTGTAGCCATGAGGGAAGGGCCCAGTGCCTTGCTATTCTCAGAGTGGTTGGAGGTCCAGATGTTTAGAAATGCAGATTCCACCTGCGAACTCCTAAATCACAAGCTGCATTTAAACAGGACCTCTAGGTGGTCTGTGTGCCCACTGGGGTGTGAGAAGGCCTGCAGAGACTTCTTTCCTTGCTGAGCTGCGGACCACCATCACTACCAACTGTCCTTGGGAATGTTACTTGCAGCCACGCGCATTCTTTTTTTTTTTTTTTTATGGTACTGGGGATTGGACCCAGGGGCATTCTACCTCTGAGCTACACCCCCAGCCCTATTTTATTTTTTATTTTGAAACAGGGTCTCACTAATTTGCAGAAAGCCTCGCTAAGTAGCTGAGGCCAGTCGCGAACCTGTGATCATCTTGTCTCAGTCTCCCAAGTACTGGGATTACAGGCGTGCGCCACCACACCCGGCTGCCATGAGCATTCTTAGCCGGTCCAAGCTAAGCAGCCTCATATGAAAGGCTTTCCTAACCCTACTGAGAGTGCTTCACACTTCATAGCCAGGAAGCCAGAGAGATAGAGAGATAGAAAGAGAGAGAAAGAGAGAGAGAGAGAGAGAGAGAGAGAGAGAGAGAGAGAGATAGGAACGCTCTTTCCTGTGTAAGACAGCTGGGGAACATGGAGCCTGGGTCCTCCTGCTCATCTGTCTGGGCACTGGGCACTACGCTGCTCCACCTTCCAGCTACAGCTCTTGTGGTAGAACAGAAAAAGTACTAAATTGGAAGGCTGCGATTTAGTCCCCTCCCTGGGGTTGCAGGAGAGTGTCCCCATAGTCTGACTTCAGAGGCAAAAGGAAGCTCTGGAGGCCATATATACATGCCTTTCTTTAATCAGCGGCTGACACCCCAGGTAGTTAAAGAGGGAAAGAAACTTTATTACATCTAACAGGCGCATATGGGGGGGGGCTCTCAGGCTTGAGCCAAGCTGGGCCACTTCCCTCCAGTCCCTTTATTTATTTTTTATTTTAATGTGCTTTTATTGGTGCATTGGAGTCTCACATCACAATGAATGTCTATTTGATGTTAACATACATGCACACAGGTTGGGGGTTAACTAAGAAAGGCGGGGATACAGGTTGGGGGTCATCTAAGAAGGGGAGAGCGAGTCTCCCTGCGCGCGTCCATCCATCCAGGTGAGCAAGAGAGCATCTGTGTGCTCTTGCAGTTCTTTTATAGGAGGGAGTAGGTAGGGTCACACAGGAGAGGGCAGGACTTCCTCTTACTTCTGTTTCCCTGGCAACCGATAGGCAGTGGGGTCTGTCCTTTGTCCTCCTCACCCACCCTATTTACATTAAGCATCTCAGGTGTGGAGAGGAGCCATTGTGATTAAGGGTGTGGATTCATTAAGGCTTCTGCCTGACTGAACGCAACCTATAGGGTGGAGTTAGATTATGAACTTTCAAAATCTTAAATCTCTATTTTCCCAATGTCTCCTTTCTGCCTAATATTTCTATCTTTTCTATTCTACCTCATCAAGACCACCCTCTGAATCATGGGTCTGAGAATCCCCTGATGGAGAGGGAGGAAACGCTTGGCATTCAGATGCCAGGGCCTTGAGCAGGTCCAGGCAGGCCTGGGGACCAGCCGTCCCCAGCGATGGCGCCGGGTGGCTCAGGAGCGCTCATCAAGGCGGGCAGCACTCAGCAGAGAAAGGAGGGCCGCGCATGCTGGGCCACCGTGCCTTTCTGTTCGTGGTTTTTGTTTTTTGGGGTTTTTTTTTGGGGGGGGGCTAGAGATCAAACCCAGGGGCATTCTACCTCCGAGCTATACCCCCAGTCCTATTTTATTTTTAATTTTGAAGCAGAGTCTTGCTAAGTTGCTGAGGGCCTCACTAAGTTGCTAAGGCTGGCCTCAAACCTGTGATCCTCCTGTCTCAGCCTCCTAAGTACTGGAATTCCAGGCATAGGCCACCATGCCAGGCTCTTGCTCATGTTTTATAGACACCTGATAAATGTTTCGTTTGGGCAGTTGCGGCTCCGTTGGTACTGACTAATAATCCAGGGAGACTTTTGGGGGAGAAAGCAACCAAACATACCCCTGCAGCCCCGATTCAGTTGTGGGGGTGGGCAGATGAGTCCCAGTTGCAGGTGCTCTGTTTCAAAATGAAGAATTAAAAAAAAATAGGGCTGGCGGTATAGCTCAGAGGTAGAATGCCCCTGGGTTCAATCCCCAGTACTGCAAAAAAAAAAAAAAAAA
>PVJS01022662.1:0-30313 GCA_004027185.1 Glis glis
GTGTGTGTGTGTGTGTGTGTGTCTGTGTGTGTGTTACTGGGGATTGAACCCAGGAGCATTCTGCCTCGAAGATATACCCCTACCCCTTTTTATGTTTTGATTTTGAAACAGGGTCTTGCTAGGTTGCTGAGTGTCTCACTAAGTTGCTGAGGCTGTCTCCAAACCTGTGATCCTCCCAAGTACCTGGATTATAGGCGCACACCACCATGCCTGGCCTGTTTTTCTTTTCTTTTCTTTTCTTTTCTTTTCTTTTCTTTTCTTTTCTTTTCTTTTCTTCTTTTCTTCCCTTCCCTTCCCTTCTCTTCTCTTCTCTTTTCTTTTTTCTTTTAACAGGGTCTCCCTAAACTACTGAGTCTTGTCCTCAAACTTGCAATTCTCCTGCCTCATCCTCCCAAGTAGCTGGAATTGATTACAGGTGTGTGCCATTGTGCCCAGCTTCGGTTTTTCCTATATTTTATTTTGCTGTACTGGGAATTGAACCAAGGGCCTTGTACCTACTTGGTCGAGCATTCTATCACTGAGCTACATCCCCAGCACTTTTTCTTATTTAATTTAAATTTGTTTATTTATTTTTCTGTGAGTTTATTTATTTATCTTTTGTGGCACTGGGGATTGAACCCAGGAGCATTCTACCTCCAAGCTATACTCCCATACTCCCAGCCCATTGTTTTTGAAAGAGGGTCTCTCTAGGTTGCTGAGGGCCTCACTAAATTGCTAAGGATGAGCTTGAACCTGTGATCCTCCTGTCTCAGACCCCCAAGTACTGGGATTACACGTGTGCACCACCACACGGGCTCTAATTTTATTTTGAGACAGGGTCTTGCTAATTTGCCCAGGCTGGCCTGGAACTTGCAATCCTCCTGTCTCAGCCTCCAGAGTAGCTGGGCTTACAGACATGGGCCACTAAAGCGCTATTCCTCTTCTTATTAAGCCATCAGTATTCAATCATGGGGCTCTACCCTGATGACTTTAATCCTAGTCACGTCCCAAAGGCCCCACCTCCAAACATTATAATTGGATTAAGTTTCCATCCTTTTAATAAGAACTAAAGAAGTGGCAGTGGGGATTAAACTCCAATATAAATTTGCAGCAAACCATATTCAAACCGTAGCATCATAAAACAAAAATATAAGGAGCTAGACTATTCACTTGTAAAAGACAGGAACTAATAAGAATATGTAGATCTGACAGAAGTTGTTAGATTTTTTTATGTTCATTGTTTTAAGCTGAAAGGGCTCCTGCAGTCCTGCAGAGTATCTGACAGCACAGGCGCTACAGAGTCCCACACAAGTTCAAATCTCTGCTCCTCCACTTAATAGCCACGGGACTTTTGGCAAGTTACTTTTTATATCTCAATTCCTTTTTCAAATGAAAAACTAACGAGATAATCCATACAAACACTACTTATCAAAGTAACTGGCATTCCATAAGCATATTAGCAATTAGAAATGGGAAACCTTATTAATTCATTATAACTTCAAATACAACACTAGAATAATGAGAAATTTCATTATAACCGAGGTGCTTATCATGGTTTCTCCATACAAAAGCTAGAAGGCTATATTATGAATAAGGGAGTTTGAGTTGTGGAGGAAAATGAAAAGCCAGTTTCACATTTTTATCTTTTCCTATCCAGCTGGCAGAAAAGTAAGACAAAGAGGTCACAGGCAGAAACTTGATTTCTGTCCAGTGTATTTAGACACAGGCCTGCTAGCCAGTTCCTCAAGGGCATAGTGTAATGAGAACCATTCAGTAAAAGAAAGAATTCAGAAAAACATATACATCACAGAGGCTAAAGGTAAAGTGTATTTCTTTTTCTACTTAGGCATTACTTTTGGAAAAGCACCTAAAATGAAATCAGCAAATCATACAATTTCTCTTATTATTTGTCCCTCTCTATATATGTTTAATGCCTCATTTAAACTGCACTCTTCATAGGTCTTGAAATTACCTCTTCATATTCAGTTGCTGCTGATAAGACTCCTGAATGACCACAGAACATAATGAAAATAGATAAAGCTCTACTCTTATTTCACTTCTAACATAAAAATAAATCCCAACAGATCAACAGCACCATCATAAAAAAGAGGAGCCATCATCTCTAGAGAAAATTTTGGGTAGAAGAGCTTATAAAACTCAAAGACAGAGGCTGTAGGTCAGTGATAGAGCTACTACTTAGCATGCATGAGGTCCTGGGCTCAATTCCTGGCACCAAAAGCAAACAAACAAACAAAAACTCCAAAGCAACCAAAGAACAACCAAATCAATGCATTCAATTACTTAAAATAATTTTAAATTCTGCCAGAAAGAAAACATAATATGAAAAGACAAGCGATGAACTTAGGACAAAGGCCTGTTGTCTTTGGTACATAAGATATTTTGTGAATCAGTAAGACATAAAAAATGAACAAATGGCAAAATCAGGCAATTAAGGGAAAAATAATTTTTAAATTTATTTCAATAAAAGATGGTTATCGAGCCAGGCGTGGTGGCGCATGCTTGTAATCCCAGTACTTGGGAGGCTGAGACCGGAGGATCACAGGTTCGCGGCCAGCCTCAGCTACTTAGTGAGGCCCTCCGCAACTTAGTGAGACCCTGTTTTAAAATAAAGAATAAAAAATAGGGCTGGGGGTATAGCTCGGAGGTAGAAGCCCCTGGGTTCAATCCCCAGTACCGAAAAAAAAAAGATGGTTATCCTCAGTGGTAACAAAACAAATGTATATCATAATAATAATGACAAGCCATTTCTCAGCTGGGTATGGTGGTGCATGCCTGTAATCCCAGCTACTCAGGAGGCTGAGGCAAGAGGATCACAAGTTAAAGGTCAACCTGGGCAACTTAGCAGGACCCTATGATAGAGCACTTCCCCACCATGTGTGAGGGCATGGGTTCCATCTCCAGCCAAAACAAAAACAAAACAAAACAAAAACCAACTATGTCTTAGTAAGTGTACACACAAGTCACATTCAATAATACAGCACAGGTGATAATATGGAGAAAAAGGCATCATTATGTAATACCAGAGTGATAAAATTAGTGCAAACTCTCTGGAAGACAGTTTGTTTTATCCCTCGACACTAGAAAATGCACGTCTTTCTTCATCCAGCAATTTCGCCAGTTGAATTAATCCAATAAGGATATATTCCTATGTGTGCACAAAGATTAAGTGTGAAGATATATTAGAATGCAGTCAGTGGTGGAAGAAACCACAGGTGCCTGTTTACTGCATCTTGTCTCACTAAGCAGACAGTAGAAGTCCAAAAGAAAGTGCATGTATGTGACTATCACTCTGAACTACATTATGATGTGAAACTGTAATGCACCAATAAAAGTATATTTCAAAAAAAGAAGTCCAAAAAATAACCAATCACCGAACGAAGGAATGAGCAGCGTTCATTCATGGGCATGTATGGCAGCAATGGAGTCAATTGGAATAATTCTGTTCAAAAACAGAGGACTGGTTAGACAAATTCAATATAATGTGGGGGGGCATACTGGGGAGTGAACCCAGAGGCATTCTACCCCTGAGCTACATCCACAGCCCTTTTTTATTTTCTGTTTTTGAAATAGGGTCTTGCTAGGTTGCTGAGAGTTTCTCTAAATTGATGAGGCTGGACTCAAACTTTAGATCCTCCTGTCTCAGCCTCCCAAGTACTGGAATTACAGGCTTTCATCACCACACCCGGCTTAATATAATATTTTATGGAACAGCAGCCGCCCAATAAACACTAAAATACATGTGATATGAGATGATCCCCATGATAAATTAGATAAGAAAGTCAAAATGTAACCACATGTTACCTGCTTGTGTGAGCATAGACTATGGCCAGAAAGCTAACCAAGAAATAGGTAACACTTGTACCCTCTGGGATTTGGATTTGGAACTGAGAACTTTTTTCCCTTTGGAAAGTTACTTTTTAAAACTTACTTTGCATTTTTTGCTATTTTACCATCTGCATTATTTCACCATACAAATTCCTTTTTCAATGAAAATTATTTAAAAAAAAAACCAACTCGTACTGAGACATGCTGGAATTCTGAACCAGAATTCTTTCCCGGTCCCAGACGTGCAGCTTGGCATTGAGCAAGGCACTTGGAAAAGGATTAGATCTGGGGTACGGCTGAGTGCTCAGTATGCCAGCCACTGCGCTGGGCACATCTTGTTCTAACCGTTGAATTGGTTAATGTTCTATCTTTGCAACAATCAATAGGGTAAGAGTTCTCTCTGCTAATTTAACAGATGAGGTCGCTGAACCCCACGTGACAAACTCAAGGTCGCATCTCTCCAATTCCTGTCTTTCCACCATCCCTTCTCTCAACCAGCTGCGACACCTTGGATACACAGAAGAACGCTCCCTTCGTCCCCAGATTCACAACACGCTGGGCTGCTTTGCTGTCCTGACGTTTCAGTTGGGCTATTCCTAATACTATTTTGCGATTTCAATTTCCCCGCCACACGTGGAGTTTTGCGTTCAGATGCGACAAGTCTGCGCTTCCTTCTCCTCCGCTGTTACTCTGTTCAGCATCACAGGTTTCCATCCAGGGACCCTGTCTCCCCAAAACTTTAAGGAGACTTATCTAGGGCGCATTCAAGCGCTGGCATCAGGCGGGCCATTACCCCGAGAGCTCCAACACTTTCTAGACGTCCCCTTTCCACTGACCCAGAGAAACCGGCAGGACCGGCCCGCGGCTGCTCGGGAAGCCGGGCCACCGCGCCCACGGTCGGCGCGCTCGGGGCGCACGGCGGCGGCACCGGGCGGCCGCGGGACCGGCGCTTACCCGCCAGGCCAGGTCCAGGTCGAAGTCGCGGGCGCGCAGGAACCGCAGCAGGAAGGCGTCGGAGAGCGGCAGGGGCGCGGTCGGGGCGCCGGCCTCCTGGGCGCGGCGCCGCAGCTCCGCCAGGCCCGGCTGCAGCAGCGGCGAGTGGTCGGGCAGCAAGTTGAGCTCCGGCCCCGGCCGCATCCCTGCCATGCCCGCCGCCGCCGCCGCCGCCGCTGCCCAGCCGCGGGGAAAAGCGTGGGGCGCGCCACCCTGCCCTCCGCCCCTCCTCCGGTGGCAGCGGCCCAGCGCACACCCACCCTCGGGGTAGCCTCGGGGCTCGCCGCCGGCCGGGGAGGGCCAGGCGTCCTCTTAAAGCAACCCGCCGGGCGTCCCCAGGGCGCTGACCACGTCTCGGCGGTTTTAAGTGGTCACCCCAGCCTTCTCCCACTGGTGGCAAGTCACTGGTGGTCAGGAGCGCGAGGTCAAAAAGTTACTTGGCAACTTTAAAAAAGCATCATCTGCCAGGGGGCCGTTTTTCTCCTCCCTCCCTCCCTCCCTCTGTTTCTTCTTTCTTTCTTTCCTTCCTTCCTAAAATCAGAGCTGGGCGGCTGGGCCCTGGGGCAGATGCGCGGTCGCGCTGCCTCCTTGCTCCTTCCATAGCCGCATGGCTTCTAAAATGCGATTCCATAAAGCCACCTGAACAGTCTCAGGACGCCTCCCCTTTCTTTCCTCCCAATCCAGGAAAACTCTTCTCAGTTCTTGGCACCTGGCCCTGCTGGTGTCATATACAAATAAATGCCTAGCAATTAAAAATATAACCCTTTTCAAATGTCATAAACTTACTCTGTTACACTCCACCACCACTGAACTGTAGGCGTGTGTGGTGTCTAGGTGAACAGACCAAAGCCCTTATAAAATGGAATCCATGTGACAGGCCATGAGGATGAGGCAGGGAAGCGATGCAGAAAGCTGAAAGGTTACTAAGCAGGTCTTTTCTTCATTTCTATCTGCTAAAACTACCCTAGAAGTGACCTGTCTTCCCAGGGGGGAGCTCCTGAAGCTACTTCTTATCAGTATAGGGTGTGGCAGGTGACAAAGCCAAATCCTTGCCTTTGAGGAGCTCAGAGGGTGGGATGGAGCCTGGTGGTTTGTTCATTAAGGGAACTGTTAGTGAGTGTAAGAGAAGCTGTTGAGTGGGCCCTGTGTCCAGATCCTGTTCTATGTACAGGCCTAGAAGGGTGGGGTGGGGGGCCTTCAGTGAACAGGACAGACAAAACTCGCCTTGAGGAGACAATAAAGGTCAATCAGTGCATGGGGTGTAAGAGATGGTGATGTGTGCTACAGGGAAACAAAGCGATGTAGGGAATAGTGCCAATGGTGACAGAATAAACACGTGCGTGGAGCAGGGAGCTGATCCCGGGTACCAGGGATTCAGGGGCCACAGGTAGGTGTTGATTCGATTTTGAGAGAGGAGATGTATCCTCAGTAAAGTATTCAGAACCCAGTGAGGAGGCTGTCATAAATGAGGTTAGCATAAATGAAGCTAGTAGAAATGATTGCAGGTTCAAGGCCAGTGCCTGGTAACTTAGCAAGACCCCATTCCAAAATAAAAAAGGGGGTTGGGGGTGTAGCTTACAGGTAGAATCCCCCTGGATTCAATCCCCAGTACCATAAAAAAGAAAAGTACAACTTCGTGAGACCCGGTTTCAAAATAAAGTATAAAAATATAGGGCCGGGGGTGTAGCGCGGAGGTAGAACGCCCCTGCGTTCAATCACCGGTACTGCAAAAAAAAAAAAAAAAAGAAAAGTACCAGTCAAGTGGAGGAGACTGTGCAAAGCCTTACTTGGAGCTCTGAATAATTGAAAAGATAAAGGAAACCAGTGTTTTCTAGCGGTTTTTAAGTGTCTAAAAGTAAGTTAATGAGAAAGTCCATATAGCATGGCTTCTTCAGAAAAAAATGTTTTTTCAAAAATACCCTCTGACTTGTTCTTAACAGTTTGTCTTAACATTCACTTCCTGGGAGAGATTGAGGACATTTTCTTGCTATAGTACCATTTTCAAGAAGTGTACTATATGTGAATGAGGAATCCAAATTTGTTATTTCTGCATTCATGAAAACCCTATAATATAAGCACAAAGTAATATTGATGGATTGGTTGTCATTAAACTTGAAAATAGAGCCAACTTGCAACCTAGATGGTTGTGACTGGTGGCTCCTAAATACCACACCAAGAAGTAGCAGTGGGAGCAGTGGAGATTTGTAACTAGAATGGGAAAAGCTCCAATGTTGGCAGTTAGTCCAGTTGCAAAAGGACGTGCACCATTCAGAGAAAAAGGAAGAAAAAAGCTGGAGAAACAGAGTAGACATACAAGGTGAGACTCCTACAGTAAAACTTGATTACTTTGGGTAAAGAATGCAGATATGCTGTCTCTTTCAACAATGTTTCTTAGATCTATATAAAACTTTCAAGCACTTGGCATACATTTTTCAAGAGATGTTACTCCATTTTTGTTTTGAAGCATTTTGAAATTTGCTCTCATCTTATACACTAGTGAGCTCTCATGCTTACCCAAAATGCACCCAGGCCTCTGATATAAAGATTCCAAGAGGCAGGTGTGGTGGTGCATGCCTGTGATTCCAGCAATTCAGGAAGCTGAGGCAGGGGGATGTCAAGTTTGAGGCCAGCCTATCTCAAAAATTTTAAAGATCTGGGGATGTAGCTCAGTGCTAGAGTACCCCTGAATTCAATCACCAGTACAGAAAAGGAAAAAAAGAAGGATTACAAAAGGGTTTCTGGAACTGAGTCAGGGTTCTCTAGAGGACTAGAAATATCCTATGTTATATATATATATATATATATACATATATATATACACATATATATGTATATACATATATATATGTGTATATATATATGTGTATATATATATGTGTATATATATATGTATATATACACATATATATATATATATATATATATATACATATACACATCCTATGAATGAAGGAATTTATTAGATTGGCTTACATGGAGGCCATAGAGTCCCACAATGTCCATCTATAGACTGAGAGCCAGGGAAATCAGTAGCTACTCAGTCCAAGTTGCTGGAAACCTCAGAATAAGAGGGAAAAATGATGTAGCCCCAGCAAAGGTATAAAAGCCTTAAAGCTCCCTAGAGAGTCACTGATGTTAGTCCAAGTTCAAAGCCTGTGGAATTTGATGTCCACAGTCAATGGCAGCAACAAAACAATATACTCACTCAAGAAGAATCTCGTTTTCTCCCTTCCCTCCGCTTTTTCTTCCATCTGAGCCGCCCTGCCTATTGGACAATGCTGCCCATATCCAAGGCCAGTCTTCCCCTAAGTTCACTAACTGTTAGGGTTTGGATCTGGAATGTCCTCCAAAAGCTCATGTGTCGGGCAATACAGCAATGTTCAGAGGTGAAAAGATTGGATTATAGAGCTGGGAGCAGTGCTGTAAACCCGTAATCCCAGCTACTTGGAAGGCTGAGGCAGGAGGTTTGCAAGTTTGATGCCAGCCTCATAAACTTAGCAAGACCCTGTCTCAATATTTAAAAAATAAAGTAATAAGGGCTGGAGATGAAACTCAGTGGTAAAGCTCCCCTGTGTTCAATCCCCGGTACCAAAAAAAAAAAAAAAAAAAAAAGATTGGATCATGAGGGCTCTGATCTCATGAGTGGATTAACCTATTTGATAGATTGATACTTTGAATGGACTTACTGGAAGGTGGTGAAAACAATAAGCAGGTGGGGCAGGGCTAGAGGAAGTAGGTCACTGGGGGTGTGGCCTTGGAGAGACTGTCTCTGGCCTCTTTCTGTCTCTCTCTCCCGGCTTACCAGCTGCCATGAGCTGAGCAGCTTTCCTCCACCACTTCCATGTTTCTGCCCTGGAGGCTAATAGACTGAATCTCTGAAATCAGGGGCCAAAATAAACCTTTCCTCCTCTAAGTTGTTTTTGTCAGGTATTTCGCTCACAGCAACTCGAAGGTGACTAACACACTGGCCTACATGCAAATCATCTCTGGAAATGCTCTCTCAGACACACCTAAAAGTGCACTTTACTAATTTTCAATGGGTCGCTCAGTCTAGTCATTAGCTGTATGAAGAAGTAAAAGCAAAAATTAAAAGAAAAATTAGTTTATATTTGTACAACTAGCTTACAATTGGCTCTTGAAATTATTTAATTATTAATTATTCATCCACACATAACTTACAGCAATTATTTTTTTACATTCAGCTTCCAAAAAAAGACATAAATATTATTTATCACTGTTAAAAGATAGCATTTTCAAAAAAAGGTAAAATTATAACTCCTGTACAGATATAAAAATGAATATGTGTTAAAGATTTATTTTATTCAGCTTGTGAGAGGAAACTAGACAGATGTTATACCAGCTTCAAAGGAGAAATCCCAAACACACATTTATATGAAGAAAAGGATGTTGAAGTGAGTGTACAAATAGAGGCAAAACTAATTCCTTCCATAGTGAAAGAGGGAGGACAATTGAAACTCTACTAGGCAGGATAGAATTTGAACATTCATAAGCAAGAATTATTTGTCATTGTTCTCAAGTATTGACAATTTACAGTCATGAAATAGCTGCTTTTTTTTTGGTGGTGGTGGTACTGGGGATAGAACCTCTGAGCTACACCCCCAGCCGTATTTTTTTTTTTTTTAAACAGGGTCTAAGTTGCAAAGGGCCTAAGTTACTGAGGCTGGCCGCGAACCTGTGATCCTCCTGTCTCAGCCTCCCTAGTACTGGGATATGGCTGTGTGCCACCACGTTCGGCAAGAAATAGCTTCGATAGTATCAGAATCCAATCATTCAAGAAGGGTCATCTAGAGTCTATATAATACATACTTTCCATTAGAGCAAATTTTACCTTACATAACTTGGGAAACCTTATTTAAAAGTTTTTAAATAATATTTATCATGGGAATTTTTAAACATTCATAGAAGGAACAGTAATATGTGCCAATGCACAGCGTACTTTAGCAATCAATGTTATCTTGCCAATCTTGTTCTCTCTCTCTCTCTCCTTCCTACTTTTTAAATAAGCTGAAATAGTTTAAAGGAATACCACATATCATATCATTTTTCTGGTAAATACAACAAAACACACTTTTATATTTTGGTAAATGATAAGGATTATCACCACACTTTTACCATACTTAAGAAAAATTGGCAACAGTTCCCCAATATTATCTAGTAGCCAATCTATATTGATATACCCCTGGTTGCCTCAAAAGTATTCATATTAGAACCCACAAAAAGTTCATATATTGCATTTGATTGCTATGCCTGCATGTCAAAGAAAGCCCCACTCCCTCATTTATGCTATTAATCTTTGGGGATAACCAGGTATTCCTTCAGAGCTGAGTTTGTCCAATTGCTTCTTCCTGGTATAATTGAAATGTTCCTCTTTTCTTTGTTTTTTTTTTTTTTTTTTTTTTTTTGCAGTACCGGGGATTGAACCCAGGGGCGTTCTACCTCTGCGCTACGCCCCCAGCCCTATTTTTTATATTTTTTTTTTACTTTATTTGAAACCGGGTCTCACGAAGTTGTGGAGGGCCTCACTAAGTAGAGAGAGAGAGAGAGCGAGAGACAGGGAGAGAGAGAGAGAGAGAGAGAGAGCTGAGGCTGGCCTCGAACCCAGATCCTCCGGTCTCTGCCTCCCAAAGTACTGGGATTACAAGCGCGCACCACCACGCCCGGCCTTTTCTTTGTATTTCTAACAAACAGTAGTTAGTCTGGAGGTATGATTTAGGTTCAATCCTACTTTGTCAAGAATGTTTAATGAGGAGGTGCATAATGCCGGCACTGCACGCCTGTTTAGTACACTAATATGATTGTTTGGTTTCATTGTCTTCACCTTGAGCCAGCCGTTTTTTGTCTTGTCAATTATGTTTGTTTGTTTGTTTGTTTGTTTTCAGAGAAAGACATCTGGGATAAAGCTCACTAGGTGCTGTGTGCATATATGTCACTATCACTATGAACTACACTATGATGTGAGACTGCAATGCACCAATAAAAGTATTTTCTAAAAAAGACTAAAAATAACTAAGTTTAAAGAAGCATTAAAAATTTGTATACATATAATTTGTCCCCGTAATTTAAACAGTTTTTTATAGTTGTAAAATCACCATACATAGCAGTCAAATTTATCTTTTCAAGGCATTATTCTCTTATCTTTAGAGAAAAATATCAAGACGACAAAGATGAAATGAGTTAAAAGATGTATTAAGCATGCCTACATTCTTCAGAGAGTTGTATATTTTGTAGGTTCTTATAATTCAGATTGAATGTAAAAAAATCTGACATCAATAAAAAAATAATTAAAAATCTGATGCTGAGTTTTTTGATCCATCCATTTTTATTTATTTATTTGTGTGTGTGTGTGTGTGTGTGTGTGTGTTACTGGGGATTGAGCCCAGGGGCATTCTACCACCATGCTACACCCCAAGCCCTGCTTTATTTTTGTTTTAAAACAGGGTCTCACTAGGTTGATAAAAGTCTCACTACTTGCTGAGGCTGTCCTCGAACCTGCAATCCTCATGTCTCAGCCTCCCAAGTACTGGGATTGCAAGTGTGTGCCACCATGCCCAGCTGATCCCTCATTTTAAAGTTTTCCCTTTCTCTTTATTCAAAGGCAGGTCCATTAGTTTAATAGAAGTTGAAAATCAGTAGTTTTCTGATGTGTGTGTGTGTGTGTGTGTGTGTGTGTGTGTGTGTGTGTTACTCAAGATTGAACCCAGGGGCAATCTACCTCTGAGCTACACCCCCAGCCCTTTTTAATTTTGTTTTGTTTTGTTTTGTTTAGAAATGGTCTCACTAGGTTGCTGAGAGTCTTGCTAAGTTGCCAAAGCTATCCTCAAATCTACTACAATCCTCCTGTCTCAGCCTCTCAAGCACTGGGATTACAGGTGTGCACCACCACACCCAGTTTATTATTTCTTTTTTAATAGAAGGAAATTGTCCACAAGTAAGAACTTTCTTTGAGCAAGTATTTTGTTAACTTGAAATTCCATTTTTATGGGAATTAGAAGATAAATGCTCAATTGTTTCCATTAACTGGCAGTTTTTACTAAAGCTGGAAATAGTCACTCCTACATATATGTACATGTATATATTGTATATATAAAGTATATATATACAATATATATATATACAAAGTACATATGATATATCTAGTGCATTTTTGTTAAACATTGTAAACATTGTTTTATACACACACATATATATATATAAAACAATGTTTACAATGTTTAACAAAAATGCACTAGATATATCATATGCTCAACAAAAAACATGTAAAAAATACTCATAGGAGTTCTATTTGTTGTTATCCCAAATAGGAAACAGCAAAAACGTCCATCAGTAGTAAAAGAGATAAATTGCGGTGTGTTCATAATGAGCAAACAAAATGCACATGGAGCAACGTGCACGCCCCCCAACATAAAGTTGATTAAAGAAGACAGGCATGAAAGAATTCATGTGGTATTATTTCCTTGGTAACTACTTAAGTCTGGCAGCACTAACAAGCATTAGGAATCTGTATGGCAGTTACCCTAGGGAGTCCTTAGTGACTTGAAGGGAAAGTGAGGAAGCTTTCTTTCTCACTCTTTATTTTGGTGATGGGACGTCTGTGTTTTTGAGCCCATGTATAGACTACATTCCTCCCCCCATGGACACTTTGTAATTAGACCCATTGAGCAGGCAACAGGATGCCTGGGGTGAGAGGGAGAGAGTCAGCCACAGGATGGGTCATCTTATCCTATCTCACCCTCTTGACTACTGAGAGCCTCCTCTGCAGCAACCGTCTTTGGCGACCCTTTATCTTCACCTTGTCACCAAACGTCATTTATATTTCCAGTCTGTGCCCATCTCAAGAGGTACATCCACGTACATGTCCACCCGGCTGCCTGATTGCCTGTTCTCCAGTACTGCTCATTCCAAGTCCCTTATCTGACAAACCATTAGCCACAATCAGAGCAGACATGTATCTCAGTCCTTCTCTCCTCCAACGTGAAGTAGACAGCCAGATGTGCCACCTGAATCCTGCCCACTGGGAAGTCTTTCCTTCACCACTGTCAGGAAACCTAAGAGGAGCTGTGGTGCAGCAGTTGTGCAGATCCAGTGGGCACCATCATAGTGTGGGCCCGCTCATAACCTGGGCCGCACTTTTCCTCCTCTATTAATTAGTTACAGGGAGTCTCCATGAGGATATAGGTGTGAGTTTCGGAAGAGGCAGCAAAGCAGTAGGGGTGGATATAATGAGGACTTAGGCTACGTGCATGTGAAATGTATCTGCACTTCCTGGTCTGCTAGGGCCTGGCTTTGTATAGTTGCTTTCCCTTTAACAACAGCATGCTGCTGCTCACATCCAATTTTATGGTTCAGTAGATCACAAAACACACTGTTGATAATGGGTATTTCAGGTTACACAGGTACTTGGTATCCCATGGTTCAGGCATTCAGTCCCTACCAGGGGACTTTACTTACAATAGTAAGCTCTTTACTTACAATAGTAAGTAAAGAGCTGATTTTTTTTTTTTTTTTTTTGGTACTGGGGATGGAACCCAGGGGCATTCTACCTCTGAGCTACATCCCCAGTTCTATTTTTTATTCTTTATTTTGAAACAGAGTCTCGCTAAGTTGCGGAGCACCTCACTAAGTAGCTGATGCTGGCCGTGAACCTGCGATCCTCCTTTCTCAGCCTCCCAAGTACTGGGATTACAAGCATGCGCCACCACGCCCGGCAGGAGCTGATTTTTTAATGAAGAAATGTTGTGAGTAGAGCAAGGCATCCACGCCCTCAATAAAAAACCCTAGAAATCTATACTGTGGCTCTCCTAATACCATAGACAACACCAGCACCATGGGGTGGGTCGCAAGGCTAGACCTACTGCTAAGCCCTTTCTTACCTCATGCCCCATTCAACACTAACAGCCTGAGAGCTGGATTTTAAATGTGTTACAGCAGCATGCTCAAATGTGGGACAGATTTAATATCTTTTATCTGAAATGTTTGGAACCAGAAGTGTTTCTGATTTTGGATGTTTGTATATTTACTGTATTAGTCAGCTTTGCATTACTATGATCAAATACCTTGGGTAGATAACTTAAGAAGAGAAAAAGGTTTATTTAGCTCACTGCACTGGAGAGCCAAAAGTCCAAGATCAGGCAGGTCCCATTTGTGTGGCCTCCCATGAGTGCAAGAGTACACACAGGAGCAAGTGCTCATGTCTACAACAGGAGCAGAGAGAAAGAGAAGATGGTTCCTTGGTCTTCAAGGCCCAGTGTCCTTCTCTCTGGATGGGGTTACTCCTATTACCTCATGGGAATGCTTCAAGAGTCCAAGCAAATGAGAGAATATATGTAAAATTATATTGTAGGTAAATATAAACTTGGGATGACAAAGAACATCCTGTTTTCTCAAGAGCTACTTGTATCAGATAGATTCATAATAAATATAGCTTCTACACACCAAATTGGTCACACATTCTTTGTTTTGTGATTCTGAAATTCACATTTTCTTACTCAGACTTCTGTGTCTGACTTATTTTACTTAACATAGTTTCAGAGGTCCATAATATTGTAGCATATATCAAATTACATTCATTTTTATAGATCAATAATGTTCCGTAGTGTATACATATACATATACATATACATATACATACATATATACCACATTCTGTTCATCCATTCATCTGTCTGTGGACATTTAGATTGCTTGCATGTACGAATACCTGTTTGAGTTCCTGTTTTCGCTTCTTCTGGACATAGACCTAAGAGTGGACTTTCTGAGTCAGTTAGTTCTGTGTTGAACTTTTTTGAGAAACTGACAAACTGTTTTCCATAGCGTTTCAGTTGGTATGATATTTTAACCCTGTCAACCAAATAGTTGGGGATATAAACTAAAGGTCATGGGACAAGCTGGGGAGTTGCTGAATCACATGTATTTGTCAGCATTCTCAATGTCAAAATAAAGTAGTTCTGCTCAATTGCAAAATTGGCTTAGAGTCCAGAACCCATGGGGCTTAGTCCTTTTCATGGACTCTCTGAACAAATGTTGCATCTTGATGCCCCAGGGAATGATAATTGTCTGGAAATATGGACATGGAGGACCGAATTAAAGGGTGATAAAAAAAAAAAGAGGGGTAGCTGAGTGTGAAGAATTTTTAGGAATGCAATAACTAAATTGTCTTTTTCAGTGCTGGAGATCAAACCTAGGACATCGCACATGTTAGCCTAGCACTCCACCACTGAGTTATGCCCCTGGCCCCCCAAATATTTTGTTAATACCATCTTTTATTGAATCCAAGGCGCCATGCATTGTATTAATCGTTTAGATATGTTCTGAAAGTAAAAACTCAATAATGGTAAGTCACTACTATTGTAAGTTACCTCCTGATTTCAGCAATATAAAGTTGTGAAACAAGCTGGGCATGGTGGCGCACGCCTGTATCCCAGCTGCTTGGGAGACTGAGGCAGGAGGATCACAGGTTCAAGGCACCTTAACAAGACTACCAAAATATTTTTTTTTAAAGGCTAGGGGGCATAGCTCAGAGGCAGAGCACTTTTCTAGCATTCCCAAGGCCCTGGGTTCAATCCCTAGTACCACACACACACACGCACAAAAAAATTACACAAATGTGTCTTAGACTCACTGAAATAGGGGTTTCCCTTTTAATATATTCCTAAAATGTATTGAGTTATTTATGATAGAAATCCTTATCTAATTGAGGTTAAAAGAGCTCTTTGTATGAATATGAAATAAAACATTTAGCTGGGCTTGGTGGCGCACACCTGTAATCCCAGTAATTGGGAGGCTGAGACAGGAGTGTTGCAGGTTAGAGGACAGCCTCAGCAAGTAGTGAGATTCTCATCAACCTAGCAAGGCCCTGTTTCAAAATAAAAAATTTTTAAAAAATAGGGCTGAGGGTATAGCTCAGAGGTAGAATGCCTCTGGGTTAGGAAGGAAGGAAGGAAGGAACGAAGGAACGAAGGAAGGAACGAAGGAAGGAACGAAGGAAGGAACGAAGGAAGGAAGGAAGGAAAGAGAGAGAGAGAGAGAAAGAAAGAAAATTTAGGCAATATGAAAGCATTGTATCAAAGATTTTTTTTTTCTTTCAGAATGATACACAAAATCCATCTTAGGTTTGATAAAATCAACTTCACTTGTACTTTTTATATTGTTCACTCCATACTTTGGTCTTAAATTAAAATATTAAATCCTTCTGTCCCAACCTCCCAAGTACTGGGATTATAGGTGTGTATCACCATGCCCTGCTTGACCTTCTATTTTCAATTTAAATTTTTTTAACTTAAATATTTTAAATAGATCAATACAGGGATATGGACACTAGTAAATTCTGACAACTGGAATTGACTAATTCTTTCTTTCTTTTAAGATTTTAAATGGTGGTTATGGAAGTTCTATAGTTTACTCTTGAGTTTTAGCTGTGAAATAAGTTTACAAGACCAGATGACAGGAGTTTTGTCCAGTTTTTCTACTTAAAAGTGATAGTCAAGATAGTATCAAAACATGGGCAAATATTAGAATAATTTACTTGGGGTTTTGTTAAAGATAGAGATTTCCAGCCCCACCTGGACCTATTAATCAGAATCTCCAGAGACAGTCTAGAAATCTGGATTTCTTTTTTGGTACTGGAGATTGAATCCAGGGGTGTTCAACCTCCAATCTATACCCCCAGCCCTATTTACTCTTTAATTTTGAAACAGGGTCTCACTAAGTTGCTGAGGGTCTCACTAAGTTGCTGAGACTGGCCTCAATCTATAATCCTCCTATCTTTCAACAGGTACTTCATCTGATTTTTAGTATAAAGTTAGCTAGAAGATAATCTAGTTTGTCTCCTTTACCTGTATATTTATACCTGCAAATCTGGGGTGACATCTGCTGTCCATTTTGATGAGTCATGCTGATCAAGGAGAAACTGTGGAGCTGTCGGAATTGTTCAAAACAGATTTGCCAGATACATCTCATTTTTAGGAAATAAAATTTAGCTTTTCTAAATTCCATTTAGCTTAAATCCAGGAATTCACATCTTCACTGTGTAAATTCTGTCCTGCTAAAATTTATCCAAGGTAAGAAAGAAGTGATTACACAAGAAGCTGTTATGTCCATACCCGTTAATGTAACATCTGGTAGTCTAAATGTTGTTCATTCAGACTCAGAGATCTGTTTTGTGAGACTTTAGATGTACAACTGAAGTTCTGGGCTACTGAGATTGAGGTTACACTAAACCTCTTTCATCAAAGAGACTGAGGAGGTAATGTTTGCCAACCACAATAGATTGAAAGAAGCATCAAATCTCTGGGGAACTCCGATTCATAACATTGGCCCTTGTGGCCGTGTTTCTTAATAAGTCATCAATTTCAGGTGTATATTACAATTATGATAAACAGTAGAGACAATAGCAAAGTGACTAACACTGAAATCCTAACCTCAACTAATCTATTCCTCCAGAAACCAGGTTTGCCACAGTTCAATGCTATTGGAATGCACAGCAGCTGAGAGCTATATAGCTCATGGCCACTGAATGTTGGACGAGGGTCTGGTGTTCCACATTGTGTGTAGACACACACACTGATCATGTGCCAGGGTTGTTCTAAGCACGTTATACATCATGTCTGTTACAGGTTGGAAGTCTACTTTGAGAGAAATCATTCGAGCATCTCTGTTATCCACTAAATATAATTAATTAAACACAAACATTAAGCAACTTCATTAAACATAGTTACAAATATGTATAAAGTGCCTTCTGTGTGGTAAGTGCAATGTAAGATTGTACAAAACTTGAGCTGAGGATGTAGCTCAGTGATAGACTGCTTGCCTAGCATGTGAGGTGCAAGGTCCTGGGTTTGATCCCCAGTAACACACACACACACACACACACACACACACACACACACACACACACACTAAGAGAAAGAGAGAGAAGAAAGAAAAAGAAAAAAAATTGTATGAGACTTTACTTTTGAATCACCAAGGTAAAACAGATTATTCTAAAACCTAAGTGACAGAAACTTATTCAATCTATCTTCCTTATCCAAATGGGGACGGAATTGTACTAAATTTCATAGGTACATACTTCATAGCTCTAAAAAGTTCTACCAGCCTAAAATTTTCTTTCTGTCCTATAATATTTTAAATGATAGCATTTGTTAATGTTGTATCTGTTAGAAAATATAATCATTGTATGAAAGAGCTTCTACAGAGTAGAAAAATAATAAACATAAGGAACTAGATTTACTATACTGTGACATGTAGAGTTAAAACTCTACATGAAACAAAATCCTTCAAATGGTCCCCATTCCCACCAAGCAGAGCGATAGGAGCAGAATGCCCGCTGGGCAGGGCTCACTGGCACACACCCAGCTACCCAGGAGCCGGAGGCAGGAGGACACCACGTTGGCAGCCAGCATGGGAAACTTAGTGAGACCCTGCCTCAAAATAAAATAAAAAGGGCTGGGGATGTAGCTCAGCGTGCAAGACCCTGGGTTGAATTCCCAATGCCACACACACAAAAAGAAATGATAGTTGAGAAAGAAGTTTTATATGAGGAAAGCTAGTTCCTGTGTTCTAGTTATGTTTAATGTCAAATTAAAAATATGAAAGAGCTCATTTATCTTGTTTCATAGATAAATATTAACATGTAATTCTATTACATGGAAATCACTTGTTGACGGTCATATCCTGGGACTGGGAATAAGTGTCTGTGTGCAAAAGTTTTCAAAGAAGTAAGGCATGTGCAGTGTGTTTACTCAGTGGTGGCCTTTAGTACATTACCCAGTGCTACAAATATTCAAAGACCAGCTCTGGCCTGTGTTGACTTAGCCTTGCCCTTTGAGTCAGTTCTGGAGATCAGTGATGCAAATTAACTTTTGTCCTATTGGCCAGGTTCAAGTCCTTCAAAATAATATTCACTTAAATTTATGCTACAGAAAATTTGCATTTTCCTAATTTAAATGTTTCCAAAGTGCATTTCCATGCAACTATAGTCATACTCCTTTCAGAAGCTTACATAAACTGTAATCAAAGAAATAAAGCAATGAAATGCTATTTCTAATGTATCAGTTTAGAAGTGGTTACAACAAAGATCAGCATGATTGCTGGCAAGAGCATTAGGAAACCAATACCTCCACATACATATAATTGGCACAACCTTTCCAAATGGTTTTGCAAAGTGTAGAGATTAAAAAGTGCTTGCTAAGCCGGGCGTGGTGGTGCACACTTGTAATCCCAGTACTCTGGGAGGCAGAGACCAGAGGATCCGGGTTCGCGGCCAGCCTCAGCTCTCTCTCTCTCTCTCTCTCTCCCTGTCTCTCTCTCTCTACTTAGTGAGGCCCTCCGCAACTTCGTGAGACCCGGTTTCAAAATAAAGTATAAAAAATAGGGCCGGGGGTGTAGCGCGGAGGTAGAACGCCCCTGGGTTCAATTCCCGGTACCGCAAAAAAAAAAAAAAAATGCTTGCTATTTGACCCAGGGATTTAGCTTGGGAAATAATTGGATAAGAATACAAAAGCCTATTTACAAGGATGTCTATCGTAGAGGTTGCAGACTCAGGTTAATATTTAAAAGTTAAGGCCTGAAGTCTCTGTTGTAGGATCCCCCTAACTGAAGGTAATTGAATGGTGGGAGGAAGCAACTTCTGGCTCCAAGTCCAGGAAGCTGGCCGTGCTGTGCCATCCACAAGTAGGTAGGGCTATAGCCCTGGGGACTGTGCAGAGTGCGACATCTCTGTGGGGACAGACACCCTGGCAGAGCAGTTAAAGCCAACAGTAGTTATCTGGCTTGAAGCAGTAGGAACGGCAAAAAGTGCCACCTCCCCTGACCTGCGAGTGTGGGTGATACACATCTGGGGCCTCTAGGGAATTCTTAAGAGTGGGGAGGAGCTTTTCCAGACACTTGAAATTCAGGTAATAAGATGACCTAATTTGTATCTATAAACCCAGGAGATCTAGAGATATGGGAAATTGCATATATATGATTGCTTTTCAGTATACATACAGTCACAGATGTAACATTTTTTGGATTCAGTTATTACATTCAGCAAACATATTGAGTACCTTCAATATGCCAGAAACTATACTAGGTTTTAGGGTTACAATGACAAATGTTGGTTTCTACCATTCTTAATAGCAGTGTGTGTGTGTGTGTGTGTGTGTGTGTGTGTGTGTGTGTCACTGGGGATTGAACCCAGGGGTGTTCTACCTCTGACCTATACCTCCAGATCTTTTTTATTTTTAATTTTGAAATAGGGACTTGCTAAGTTGCTAGGCTATCCTCTAACTGTGATCCTCCTGTCTCAGCCTCCCAAATACTGAGATTACAGGGGTGTGCCACCACATCTGGCTTCTTAATAGCATATTAAACTATTTTTTGTTAAAATAAATATCACATTATCCAGTTTTGAAATTTCAAAAATGGTTAAGCTAAATAAATAGCAGTAATTTGAAAATTCCAGATACTTCTATTGACCAATATTATTCTTGAAAAATATGTAAACATAATATCATGTATTTAAATTTTACAGAGATTTTATTTTACCTATAAATACTAGTAGTACACGCCTTGAAATTTAGCAAATAATCTGAGAATGCAAATTTATTATCGAAACAATTAATACCTTTCTAAAGTAGAAGAGATGAAACTCAGAACTGAGAAGAGGTTTATTAATATATATGTATATATAATCATAGTTTCAAATTATCATTTGTGGGTATTATTCTAATATGTGCCATGTGACCAATGGGGAAAATAATTCTTGTTTCATTTCAGGAAAAAAAAACCTTATTTAAGCTGTCCAACACATTTTTAAAAACTGCAGACTGGAGATGTAGCTCAGTGGAAGAGCACCTGCCTAGCATGTGTGAGATACTCAGTTCAGTTCTCAGTAGTGCAAAAAAAAAAAAGGAAAGACTGCAATAAGAAATATTTCTTAACTTCCATGAAACTTAGAATTGCATTTAGTGCCCTGGTTTTTAAAAATTTATTTATTTTTCTGTTTAATTGACACATAATAATTATATACATCTTTATAGGGTACAGTGTGATAATTCAATACATGTGTATCAGTACCCATTTTAAAAATCAGCTTAGTTCATGTGGTTGTGTATACCTAGATTTTCTTTAGCCAATCATATCTTTTAAAACAAAACAAACAAAAAAACCTCCTAATTGTTGTCGAGTGTGGTGGCACACATCTATCATCCCAGTACTTGGGAGGCTGAGACAGTAGGATCACAGGTTCAAGGACAGCTTAGATATTTAGCAATACTTTCTGACCTAGCAAGACCCTGTTTCAAAATAAAAAAATAAAAAGGCCTTGGGATGTAGCTCAGAGGTAGATGCCCCTGGGTTCAACCCCCAGTACCACAAAAATAAAAAATAAAAATTTAAATGTCCTAATTGTCTAGTTTTGCCCTATGGTCAACTCGCTGCACCTCCTTAGCTGTGCGGAGATAGGGAGGGGTACCATCTGTATCAGTGTTCCCATCTATGTATGTGCAGCTGGACCATATTTCCCAGGGCACCCTCCTCTTGCAATTGGGTGGGGCATGTAATTGATTTCTGGCCAATGGAATTTAATCAGAGGTGATATGTGATATTGGCATCCATTCAGGAGAACAGGCATTATGCATTTCCAATAAGGGAAAGTTTATGCGGATTATTGCTTGCACAGGTGTTGGAAAGGCTGAAAGAATTAAAAAAAAAAGAATGTGGTAATGAAATCCAGGATTAGTAATTTCAGGAAGCACCTACTGACCTGTAAACAATGGGAAGAGGTGGTGCCACCTGGGCTGTTGTTGGGACCACAGAGGAAGTCCTTTAATTGGTCCCTGGATCTACTGAAAGTTCAAGGGGACACCACAAAGCAACACTGGGGTCTCGGGGAAGAGCCCTTAGCCGGCGCTAGGACTTCAGAGCCGGGTCTGATGCTCATGCTGGGATTGAGGAAGAGGTTGCGCCCATGGCCGTTCCTCCATAGCTGACTGCTGCTGCTATGGAGTACCCGCAGAATTAAGGATAAGCAAATCCCTCTCCCTCTCCTCCCACCTGGGAAGCTGACCAGAAGTGAGTTAGCAAGGGAATCTGGGAAATAAAGCTTACAAGGTTCCCACGCCAAAGATACCTATCCGAACACAGAAGGGAAGGGGGGGGGCATAGGAAAGAGAGCGCAGAGAGACAGATGACATGCAGAAGGCCAGCCTGATAGAACCTGGAATGCCATGCCTCTGAGGGGTTTGGACTTTGCTCTTGAAGCAACGAGAAGCCTTCTAAAGAACAAATAGATAGCCGGGCGTGGTGGTGCACGCTTGTAATCCCAGTACTTTGGGAGGCTGAGACCGGAGGATCCGGGTTCGCGGCCAGCCTCAGCTCTCCTCTCTCTCTCTCTCTCTCTCTCTACCTAGTGAGGCCTCCGCAACTTTGTGAGACCCAGTTTCAAAATGAAGTATAAAAAAATAGGGCCGGGGGTGTAGCGTGGAGGTAGAACGCCCCTGGGTTCAATCACCGGTACCGCAAAAAAAAAAAAAAGAACAAATAGATAACATTTCTTGGAAGTTTAATTGAACCAGAGTTTTTTAGATATTTAGATTAAAAGAAAAGGAAGTTGTGAATATGGCAGAACTTCATTTCATTTTCATGTAACTTTTTTTATATTCTGTTAAAACAGTATATGTTTACAGTAGAAAATTCGAGGAAAATGCAAACTTTTTAATAATAATTCTGCTCTCTAGAGAGTGCCAAAAAATCTAAGTATATTTTCTTCTGGTCTTTTGTCTACAAATACATTTTAATATTAAAATCATAAGGTAAACCAGGCCTGGTGGCACATACCTATAATCCCAGGACTTGGGAGGCTGAGACAGGAGAATTGCAGGTTCGAGGACAGCCTCAGCAAGTAGTGAGACTCTCATCAACTTAGCAAGACCCTGTTTCAAAATAAAAATAAAAAATAGGGCTGGGGTTGTAACTCAGAGGTAGAATGCCCCTGAGTTTAATCCCCAGTACCCCCCCACAAAACACAAAGTAAAAACAGTTTTATAGCCTTTATTTCAGTTGACATATGCTGCAAACATTTCTTTATAGGTCAGTTTTTTTATTGTTTTTTTGTTTGTTTGTTTTGTTTTGGTACTGGGAATTGAACCCAGAGGCATTCTACCTCCAAGCTACATCCCCAGTTTTTTTTTTTTTTAAACAGGGTCTCGCTAAGTTTCTGAGGCTGGCCTTGAACCTGCAATCCTCCTGTCTCAGCCTCCCAAGTACTGGGATTACAGGCGTGTGTGACACCACACCCAGCTATAGGTCCGTTTTTAATGGTTACATAATATCTTATCCAATGAAATATACTGTTAATTAGTTAATCATTCACAACATAGTTAAACAGGGAACATGATGACAAAATAGAAGTTTTTTTGGCAGAACTGGGGATTGAACCCAGGGGCATTCTACCTCCAAGCTACACCCCCAGCCGTATTTTTTTTTTATTCTTTATTTTGAAACAGGGTCTCACTAAGTTGCAGAAGGCCTCACTAAGTAGCTGAGGCTGACCGCGAACCCAGATCCTCCAGTCTCAGCCTCCCAAGTACTGGGATTACTAGACTCTAAGGTATTTAGATATCAGATACCAAAATGAATTTTAAGATAACTACTCTGTAGGAATATAAAAGTAATTGTATGAAAACTGGCTTGTAACTTTTGAATGCCTTATCTTCATCTGGGATATAAAAGGGCCAAAAGTAGAGATAAGCCAGATATGGTAGCACCCGCCTCTAATCCCAGCTACTCAGGAGGCTGAGGCAGAAGGATGGCAAGTTCATGGTCAGCCTGGGCAACTTAGGAAGACTATGACTCGAAATGAAAATGAAAGGACTGAGGATATAGCTCGGTGATAGAATGTCCCTGGGTTCAATCCCCAGTGTCTGCCTGCTTGTTTGTCTGTCTGTCTCTCTCTCTTTCCCTCTCTCTCTCTCTCTCTCTCTCTCTCTCACACACACACACACACACACACACACACACACACACACACACACGTAAAGATGAAGCAAAGATTTACAAGGAGGAATCTTGTGACAAGACTCAAGCTCATTCCCAGTGAGAATACTGGATAAGAGTTTCTCCCTTTCTCCATGTCAAGAAAGTTGGCCTTCAGTGAGGTCACCCGAGAGCTAATGTGATTCCTCGTCATTAGAGAGACCTAGAAGGTTAGTGTCTAATTCGTGTGTGTGTGTGTGTGTGTGTGTGTGTGTGTGTTACTGGGGATTAAACCCAGGGTCATTCTACCTCTGAGCTACACCTCCACCCCGTTTTATTTTTGTTTTTTGAAACAGGATCTAAGTTGCTGAGAGTCTTGCTAAGTTGCTGAGGCTAGTCTCAAACCTGTGATCCTGTGAGCCTCTTGTCTTAGTCTCTGAAATACTGGGAATACTGGTGTGCACCACTGCCCCCAGCTGAGTTTTTTATTCTTGGTTGGAAAACAAGCAGGGCAGAAACCTGATGAGTAGCTGCTCTGATGGCAGGAGGAGTGGGGAGCAGCTGAGTGTCCCCAAACTCAGAGCTCATCAGGGCAAAAGGACAATGATAGCTTCCTGCAAATGAGGTTTGGGTCACATTTGTGAGAAAGAGCTAGCACGAAGATGCTTCAAATTCTGTCCAAGAGGTGTTCCAGGAAGGACCAGGTGCCAAAAGACCATGTTATGGACTAAATCGTGTTTAATCCACAGCACAGATGAAACCCAGGAGCTGAGGGGACAGAGTGCAGCTGTTAGAAAGTCCTCATCCACGTCAGTGGTTTCTCAACCAGGGATGAGTTTGCACTGGACATTCGGCGATGTCCAATAATATTTTCTTGTTTTCACACCTGGGGCTGGGGGTGGTGCACCATTGGCTTCAAGAATAGAGGCCAGGTATGTTGCTAAATAACCTACAATGCACAGGACAACAAATAACGATCTGTCCTCAAATGGCAAGAGCGCTGAGATTGAGAAACCCTGGTCTACATCACAGACAAAGAGGGAAAGAGTCAGAACTAAACGCTGTCAGAAAACGGATTGTGGGATGATTATACAACTCTGCAAATACACCAAAATACTAAAACCGTGGAATCGTACACTTCCAATGAGTGAATTACAATATATATGAATTATATGTCAATAAAGCATGATAAAACAATGGGCGTTGCAACATTATAGAAATGTTTATAATAGAAAAAATTTTAATATAGGTGAATAAGTATATTTTGAATAAGTATAGAAGTTAGTCAGAAGGAAACTATTTTTGCATCCCACTGTGAATTTATAATCTGTCCATTGGAAGAAATTCTTCCTCTATCCCTCTCAGGTAATAAAATTCCCATGATCACTTAAACTCACCAAACAGCCTCAATTTAGAAATTGAAATACTTAGGGACTGTGGGTGTGGCTGGCTCAGTGGTAGAGTGCTTGCCTAGCATGCTTGAGGCCCTGGGTTCTCTCTCCAGCACTGAAAAAGGGGAGGGATTGAAATATTTAGTATTTAATTTATATTTATTTTATTAATATTTGTGTGATGTAATAATCAAAACCATGAATTTTATTTAAATTTTCATTTGACCTACAGCTAGAAGAAGGGGAATGAACTGACAGTTTCACCGATTTAACGTAACACCAATTTAACATCTGCATGGCCCCTTCAGGGCTTAAGGGGACCAGGAGGAGAAGAGGGATATAAGATAAGGGAATCAGAAAAATACTTAACTGTAATTGATGTAAATTCATGTTTACATCTTGTGATAACTTTATGTTTAACATTTTGAAGAATTACCAGACTGTTTTCCAAGGTGGATGGGACATTTCATATTCTCATTTAGCAGTGTATGAGGATTCTAATTTTTCTATATCTTTACTAACACTTGCTATTTCTACTTTTTATTATATCTGTTCTAATGTGTGTGACGTAATATCTAATTATGAATTTGATTATTATTTCCCTGAAGAGGAATGATGTTGAGTATATTGTCAATGTGTTAATAGCCACTTTTTCTTCATTTATTTATTTCTCTTTATTTTCTCAGATATCTAGAACTTTTTTAATCGAAGAGTATAAACATACTTAAAGATGTTGATACATCTTGCTAAACCTTCTTCCAGAAAAAAAAATCAAACTCATAAATAAATGCGCAAGAAGCCATCTGTATTGTTTCCATGAATTACAATTTTTATATTATAATAAAATAGGCAAGTTAGGATTCTCCAATAGATGCAGCAATACTGTGTTAATGGGTACAGGGCAGGTTGATAGAATTTTCTGGTTTCTCCAAAGGACAATGGGAAGGAGTCTCTGGGTACAATTTACCATATTCAAACCAGAGATCCCTTTCTGTTTCAAAATATGTTTGTATCTTAATGACATTTTGATTTTATATAAGATGCTCTGTGCTGTAGGCTAGAGTTGTTGGTGAAATGTATAAACCTTTATCATCAAAGGTACCAGTATCTCCCCCTCTTTAAAATATTTATTAGTACAAGAAAATATAGATAACATCATCATAAGTTAACATATCATTTCTTAAACCTTTGGCACTGAGCCAGGCATGGTAGAGCATGTCTGTAATACTAGTACTTGGGAGGCTGAAACAGGAGGATCGCAGGTTCAAGGTCAGCCTTAGCAACATAGTGAGACTCTCAGCAACTGAGCGAGACCCTGTTTTAAAACAAAACATAAAATGGGTTGGGGGGTGTAACTTGGAGGCAGAATGCCTCTGGGTTCAGTCCTCAGTACCAAAAAAATAAAAATAAAAAATAACTAAAAATTAAAAAATAGACTAAAAAAGAAATGCTAACAGATAAATTATAGTTTGGAATTTTTTTCAATAAATAGGAAGTGTTTGGTTTAAAAAAAAAAGAAACAGGGATATGTTACTGAGCAAGGAGCTGATATACAACTACATTAGCTTCCTATTATAACTGTAATGAATTGCCACAAATTTAATGGCTTAAAACAATACAAATTTACTATCTTATATTTCTGAGGGCTGGAAGTCCAAAATCAGTTTTACAGAGTTAAAGTTGTGATAATCATAGGGCTGGATTATTCTGGAGGCCCTTAAGGGAGAGTTCACTTCCTTGCGGTTGGTTTTTCAGCTTCCAACCCATGTGTTTTGACTTTGTGGCCCCTCCTCCACCTTCGGAGCTTGTCGCCCCAATCTGTACTTCTATCATCAGCACATAGTCTTGTCCTACGTTAAGTCCTCTTCTGTCCCTCTTAAAACCACTGTCACAATTATATCAGATCTACCCTGATAACCCAGGACAATCTGTCTACCTCAAGATCTTGATTTAATGATATCTGCAAAATCCCTTTTGCCATATAAAGTAACACTCACAGGTTACAGAGATTAAGGCACGGATATGCTAGGGGGCATTATGCAACCTACCACATAAACCTTGTATAGACTCTCCATAAATTTATTCGGAAGTAATCAACTCTGGCATATTTTTCAGTTCTTAAATCAATCTAATGGCATGAAATTACAATTCATGGCATCGAAATGCAGTTGCATTTATTGATGGTCCTACCAGGAAAAAAGCTGAAGAATATATTCGAGTGAGATAATTTTGTGATGTTTGCTATGTCTGTGCCCATGAGTCAGAGAGATCACTGGGGGTGAAATACGAAGCAAAGAGGAAACTTGCTGAGCCTCGTTGATAAAGGGCCTGCAGGCCAGAGCTCAGAGGGAAGAGATTTTAAGTTAATGGGTTTTTCAAGAGTACACTAAATGCCACCCAAACACACATGCCATTAGCAGTATGCCACAATTTTGGATTACTGTAGCTAAATATCTGAAAGTTAAGGACTGTTAGTAAATGGAAAATTACTGATCTGAATTTCCAGTAGTACTATATTGTAAATTAATGGCTCACAGAGTATGGTCCGCATACCTCCAGTTATTCCCAAGGGTTTCATAGTTATATGGGTTAGATATATGTCTATTAAATGCAAGGCCAGCCTCAGCAACTTAGCAAGAACCTGTTTCAAAATAAAAAGAGTTGGGGGTGTAGCTGGGAGGTAGAATGCCTCTGGGTTCAATCCCCATACCAAAAAAAAAAAAGTTTATAATAGACCAGTGCTTATGTTATCATTTAGTCATTTAGTATAGGTCAGTTAATTTTCTATAGTATCTAATATATGTGTTTTCCTTAGTATTACATTAAATCAGCACCGGACTTGCAGTGAGTCGATCTGTTTTCCTTAATCAATAGTGGCACAATGAAGAGAATGAGTGGGGGAAACAAATGACACCTTTAACTCCAAAATAGGATAAAAAACTTGAGGAGGGAAAAAACAAACAAAAACCCACAAGCAATTAATTCCACTATAGCACCACCTAGTGGAAATTTAGAAGAAATCAGTGGTTTGGTTTGATTTGTTTTTTTCTATCAGTGTTGTTGTTGGCACTGGGGATTGAACCCAGGGACATTCTACCTCAGAGCTATATCTCCAGCCCTTTTTTATTTTTTTATTTTTTTATATTTTTAAAACACAGTCCTGCTAGGTTGCTAAGAGTCTCACTGAGTTGTTGAGGTTGGTCTTGATCCTGCCATCCTCCTGTCTCAGCCTCCCAAGTACTGGAATTACAGGTGTGGACCATCACATCCGGCTTTATCAGTTTTTCAAAATGAGAAGTGAACCAGGATTTATTTAAGTCAGCTCAATATAATTTATGAACACTTCCTAAGATGACCAAGGAAACTGATATGCTCCATTTAAAAATAGAAAGCAGTTTTATGTTTGTAAAACTTCTATTTTTCTAGTTATGAATTAAGACATATTCATTTTATGTATTTACAAAATATTTAAAAGGTACAATAGTATAGTTCAACCACTAAAGAATATATGCAAAAAATGGAAATGTAGCTTAGTGATAGAGCACTTGGCTAGCATGCACAGAGAAAGAGATTAAAGTATTGAACAATGTGAGTGTTTCCAATAGTTTGTGTTCATAACTGTTATAATCATTATCTGTATTTATACATGTTTGCATTCAGGTACAAGATTCTACAAATTCCACATCTGTGGATTCAACCAACTTCAGACTGAAAATATTCAGAAAAAAAGTCTGTGTTGAATAGGTACAGATTTTTTTTTTTTTTTTACGTGGCATTCTCTAAACAATATAAACTAAGCCGGGTGTGGTGGCGCACGCTTGTAATCCCAGTACTTGGGAGGCTGAGACCGGAGGATCCAGGTTCGCGGCCAGCCTCAGCTACTTAGTGAGGACCTCCACAACTTAGCGAGACCCTGTTTCAAAATAAAGAATAAATATATATATATAGGGCTGGGGGTGTAGCTCGGAGGTAGAATGCCCCTGGCTTCAATCCCCAGTACCGCAAAAAAAAAAAAAAAATCGGCTTGCATACGAGGAGGCACTCATAGGGTTCTAAGCTTTATTCAGTTAGAACAAGAGAGAGGCCGGGTGTGGTGGCGCACGCTTGTAATTTGGGAGGCAGAGACTGGAGGATCCGGGTTCACGGCCAGCCTCAGCTCGCTCTCTCTCTCTCTCTCTCTCTCTCTATCTATCTCTGTCTACTTAGTGAGGCCCTCCGCAACTTCGTGAGACCCGGTTTCAAAATAAAGTATAAAAAATAGGGCTGGGGCATAGCGCGGAGGTAGAACGCCCCTGCGTTCAATCTTTTTTTGCGTACTGCAAAAAAAAAAAAAAAGAACAAGAGGGAGTCACTAAAACACAAATCAGCAACATGTCAGAAGAAGACTAGCAAATTAGCTGCGCTACTCTTATCAAAATTAACTTGCCATAAAACACCGGCATTGTGAAGCGGGTGAAATGAAGCTGCTTCATCACTGTGTTGTTCCTTAATTTCTTCTACAGAGCCCACATGGTGTTGAAATTCTGCTGTTTCTCCTGAGGTTTTGTGTTTAACCGGATTTTTTCTCTGTTCTGAATTTCTATGGCATTTTCTTGGATTTTCAAAAAGGTCTATTTCTTGGATATTAAGGTGCATATGACAAAATTTATTTTCTATTTTGATATGCCAAGGGTTGGGCAACGTGGGTGCTTTTCAGAAGGGTCATCCCTCGGTATCCTTGGGGAACTGATTTTCAGAACTCACATGGATACCAAAATCTGTGGGTGCTCAAGTCTCTTCTAAAAAATGGTGTAGTATAGCTGGGCATGGTGGTGCACACGTGGAATCCAGTGCTTGGGAAGCTGAGTCAGGAGAATAGCAGGTTTGTGGCCAGCCTCAGCTACTTAGTGAGGTCCTCCGCAACTTAGTGAGACCTTGTTTCAAAAATTAAAAATAGATAGAATGGGACGTAGAAGGGACTTAGAAAGGAAGAAGAAGAAATCTTTAGATGGACAAAGAAGGTGACCTAACTGAGGGAGTTGGGCGGGGAGTGGAGGGAAACAAACTATAGCACATGATGTACATACACAAACCTATAAGACTCAATCACTATCTGGAGCATGAAAGGGAGGGAAGGGGGAGGGAATAGGGTG
>PVJS01022663.1:0-30323 GCA_004027185.1 Glis glis
ATGCCTGATCAACCACACCTTGATCAACAACCTGAAACCTCACCTCTGCATCAAAGCCCCTCTCAAAAACCATCTTCTCTGTGGATTTGTTCCTGATGTTCTCAAGTAGATATGGGAGTCCTTTCCTCTGACTCTAAATTCACAGTTCGTGTCTAAGACCTTTATTTGATATCGTAATACATTTATATGCCTTCTCCCATACCCATATTTGTCTTTGTCCACTGAAGTACTTGTCAGTATTATGATCATAACAACATCCTAAAACACATAGAATTACAGCTAAAACTTAGAACCATGGAAGTCCCTAGTGATCACACCAAATTTTAAAGATATTACTGCTTTTTTGCCTTCTTTAGTGAATAATAATAAAGTGGGATCAAGAAAAACCCCAAACAAACAAAACAAATAAATATTCATTTTGTGATTTCAAAGGTATTTTGGAAAGGGCAGTGTGGTAAGGAACAAATAAACAGTCCTGAGTGCTACCCCACACCAGGACATGTATGTAGTATGTTTGTATGCATTATAAATGTATATATGTAGCTAGCTCTCTCTATATATAGAGAGAGATATTTCTATATATATATATCTCTATATATAAATATCTACATATCTATATATAGATGTATAGATCTCTCTACATAAATATATATAGAGAGAGCTATAGAATATTTAGAATATACATCTATAATGTAGATGCATATTCTAAAATGCACTGTGTCATCATTTGACATCAGAATATATAGTATTCTTAGTGTATCCTCCTGCAAGAAATTTTCTTTACAGGTAAAATGGAAGTACGCTTACTTAGCCTCCCTCTGTAAAGCTGGGATACATGCTGGAGTTACTTCATTATTGATATTTAATTATTCATGTTAGGTGGCATGCTTTTATTCAAATGCTTCAAAACTCTCTTTATAAAGCATTGTATGATGAGAGAATAGATTGCAGTTGTTATTATTCCAGAGTGCCCTTGATAAGTAGGGCATGGTTTTTTCCAGTAGTAGAAAATCTATGTGCATCATGTGCACACACACACACACACACACACACACACACACACACAATAAATCCAAAGAGCACTCTGAAATCCGAAGAGCAATGTTAACAATAAAAAAAAAATCACACACAAGATATATTTTTAAATTTTAACACAGTGGCCATGTGATCACTCTAGCAATTATGACCAAAGTGGCTTAGAGATTATATGTATATCTAGCCCAGAAAAATACTTTTAAAAAAGAAAACATGAACTACAACTAGAAAATAGTAATGTAAAATGAATATGTAGACATTGCTCACAATGCTAAAAAACTTCTTTTTGTCATATACTTTTTCCAATTCCGAAAATAATAGATTGACTTAGAGTATTCTGATTTCCCACAGATAGGAATGCACATTTAATAATCCTTCTGGATGAAGGAAGCCAAAGTTGGAGCTCTGTGTTTATTCATGTATTCCTTCACCTGGCTCTTTTGTCTGGTCATTGGTGTTCCTTCTTTCAGCAGTTAAAACTGAGCTCTTGCAAGGCAGTCTGCACCACTTCAGTTAGAAAAATAACACGTAAAGATGGAGAAGATACTCTCCTGCCACTTTAAGTATTCCAGAAATGAAACCCAAGATCCCGCTTTGTTTGACAGTCAGCTTTGATGCAAGGTGGTCATAAGACCATACTTTCCAAAATTGATAATGTAGATTCAGTGGTCACAAAATCATATTCTTTAAATTTAGAAATACATGGAGAAATTTTGCCATTAAGCCATGTTCCTGTAGATTGGGAACATATCCAAGATAACATACAGTTATTTACAAACCACAAAATCCCATCATTTTAAGTGATCTGACTGCATCTTTCACAGGAAGAGGTTTTGACAATCATAACTCTTCTAAATATGCCAACATTGCGACCCACTTAGGATTTAACCCACTTAGAATCAACATGGTTGCATTTACATGCTAGTTCTTTTGTTTCTTTCTGCCTTGGATACTATAGGTTATTCTTTCACTTTTGTACTCCAAGGATGCCAGATTGCAGCCACACATGGAGAATGGCTACCGACTTCTCCCTTTTACTCTCCTTTCTTAATATATTTTATTTGTCAGCTACTTAGGATTGTGATTTCTAGACAACTTTCCATAAACAGTTGGTAGAAAACAGTAGATGCCACTTTGCTCACAATCTGGAGACACCCTGGTGCATTCACAATTGCTCATAGGACAACCACAGAGCGCCCCCCACCTATGTCAAGTGCTTTTAATGAGAACAGTGTACTTCCTTTAGTTCGTCCACATGTATGATATTTAGGAAGAAACCGATGCATGGTTGAAAATAAACACAATATTAAAACAGAATTGGTAAATTGAGGAAAGGATCCCCCGAAAAGCAAAGCCTCAGAGAGCCATCTTATTTTATTTTGTATGTAAATAAGTATTTAAAACTCAACAAAGAGAAAATACCAATATGCATCTTTATGGAAAGCTTGTTAGCTGTCCTTATTATTACCTGCTTCATAAACCTTGAGGACATCCTTTCTAACATCAGAAAAGTGCAATCTGTATGCTAGGAAAACTACAAAGAAGCAATAAATTATTGCCGTAATGACATGCTAATTAAAATTTTGCTTGTAACTCATGTAAGTGTTTGAAGCCCAGCAAATTTCTCTTTTCATTTGTGAAGTGTGAAGGTAAATTGCCCAGTGACAGTGGGACATCGGCTAACAAGTACAAATTGAATAACATGCTATCTTGCTCTATTAGCCCTGACTAGCATGTCTGAATTAGATATTCAGCACACTCCCCATTGTAGGCCTGATTGATAAATGCTAAGGAGAATTTGTCAAAACAACAGGGGCTACACCCAGTGGGACATCAATATGCTCCATTTAGTCACCCCCACCGCACTTCCTACATAGGATTGTCACATAAAATTAAGACTAGCCGCTAACCAGCCATCAAGCTTGGAGCAGACGTCAGGCAGCCTGTGTTCTGTATGCATATTAGTCACATGCTTAACAATTTGGGCTGTCAGGACAGAAGCATGCCGTGACCTCTGGAGCAGAGGTTGAATTTTCCAACTACACCAAAACATCATGCTCAGCTGTTCAAGATTTTAGACCATTTCCTGCCAGATCTGTGCACAGATGCTGTGCCCTAAGCTATAATCTGTGGCAGCGTCCGAATGACAAATGGCACCAGGAAGATTATTGCATTATATATTAAGTACCACAAGTCTGTAAATTATAAGTAAACTACTGTTCAGACTGTCTCCTCCAGCTTTCAAGATACTTTCCCTCTCCATTCTTTTTTTTAAATAAACCTAATAAATATTGGGTGAACCAGAGATCAAAGCCCGGAGTTTGAATTAGCCATCTCCATTGCTAATTAGCTGCTTGAATATCAAACAGTTTTGGGCCAGCTGTAATTTAATAAGCCATGATTGAGGTTGGCCCGGTTTTATTTCCCCATTGAAAATTCTTCTCAGGTGCAAGTTTGTGTGATTTTAGAATTCTTGGTGATAAGTTGTTTCGGGTATCACCCCTGTAAACATCATTAGACATAAATATAGAGTAAAAATAATAAAAATCACCACATTTTAACAGAATGTTTAGTTGTATGTGTTATCTAATTTCTGTTGCACTGTATTTAGGTCTTTACATATGAGGCTATCTGCCCACACAATAAAGTATTAACAAAAATGTAATAAAGTCATTAGCTTGAAATAAAATGTATTCTTTGCAAAACTTCTTTTTATGTTATTAGCTCCTAATATATATTGATTAACTGAAAAGCTTGTCATTCTCTATCTTGATCTCAACATCAGGCACCAAGCTAGGATAACTTTTGAAAATAAATTGCTTAAGCTTCTTTTTACAAACAGTATGATGAAACATGTTTTATACTATATTAAAGAATCATATCAAATAGTGTTCTTGTTTTGAAAACCATATATATCTTAAAACCCAGGAAAAATTATCGTAACTTCAACTTTTAAACACTGACACTGAACATTATTCTCCATATCTTTGGGAATTCTTGCTTTCATTCTGAGATCCAAAGCCGAAAGACCCAAGGAACATTAGAAATATACTTCTTATGCCATTTTTGTAGAATTTGGTCACAAGAAATACATGGACTATGAAGACCCACTGTTAGAATGGCAGAGTGCTTCTCTTTCTAGGACAGAAAAGCAAAATATTTAACCTGCTACTACTATTTTGTATTTTTCATTTCAGAAATAACATGAATAAAATTTTGTCTTTTGACATTTTCTGCATTTTTTTCATCCTAGCGTTTACATTTTTTCAGCTTTTTGATAGAGTTCTGTGTTACTATTATCTTTACACTATAAATTAAATCATAGGATTCCTTCTAGAAAATACTAATTTTCCACAAAAATAAAATACATTATATTCCTTAGCATATATTGAGTTAATTAAAAAACAAAAACCAAAACAAAACTCTAATGATGGTCCAAAGAATGGATACCACCACATTACTAGAGATTATTACAAAGGCATGTTAGGGATGGGAGGAAATAGTTGGACACTTAGTAGTATTAGTCTGATGACTTTCTCTGAGCAGATATAAACCTTTGTTCTTCAAGTATTTTTTTTCATTTAAGAATTATGTCAGAGAGAGGAGATTTAAGCTAGAGGCAGCAACTAACTCTGCTTTTAAGAAATGGCCACTTTAAAATTCTTCAACAATTTTTAGCTTAAAAAATTTAAGTTCCTATGAATTTTATAAATCCCCCTTTCCTCCACCTCCTCCAATCTTCCAGTTTGCACAGAAAAACAAAGGACAGCAGGGTCCTTGTGCCTCGGGCAACAGTCTGCTGATGGATATTGTAGCAGCTGAATTGCTCCCATTCACATTCTAAACCCTCTCTCCTAATTGTCATCGGTATCATCAGTGTCACTAACGGAGACCACAGCCACAATTCCACAGCCCTCTGGAGCAATATTGCCTGGGCTTTTCCTCCTGGGGCTTGCTTCTTGCCTGGCGCAATCTGTGGAGCCACTTAGCACAGGATCTTTGTTGACTGATAACAGGTACCAGATGATGCATCCAGACCTCTAGCCTAGTTCTATGCCCTGACGGCTGGTGTGCCTGCCGCTGGTGTGCGTGCGCACAGATGTCAGAGAATAGATGAGGCTTCTCATGCCATGTTCTTGAAAGAGCTTCAGGTTGGGAATGAATTTGACATTACAATAGAAAATCTGACGTCTAAGAGAATTAGTGTTGTTCTGGTTCTTTTTAGCATTGTACCTTCTTTTTTAAACATGGCCCAGAATTCCCACTTATCATATTTTTATGTCTCTCTAATTGTGAGGCTTGAGGAAATACAGGAGATTTCCTCCCTAGTCTCACTTTCTTGATCTTTATATACTCTCTTCTCACAATTTATAAAAACAAATTTAAAAGAAAATTAATCACATTAAAAAGTTATCTCTAAAGATTTGGAAGAAACTATGCCCAAGTGCCTATTTTCTATAATAGCATTTTTTTTTATGTGTGTGGTACTGGGGATGGAACCCAGGGGCCTTCTACCTCTGGGCTACACCCCTGTACCAATTTTATTTTTTATTTGGAAACAGGGTCTCACTGAGTTGTGGAGGGCCTCACTAAATTGCTGAGGCTGGCTTCGAACCTGCAATCTTCCTATCTCAGCCTCCCAAGTACTGGGATTACAAGCATGCGCTACCACTCCTGGCTATGATAGCAATTTTTATTAATAACAATATCATTCTTTTAGTGAGAAAGTATAATTTCTTTTCTTATAAATTTATATTGAATACTTCTTCCTTAGGGTAAAGTTTGCATTAAAGCACCCACGAGTAGACATATATAAACACAACTTGAGGAAAATGGCATTAATTATGTAATTATTACATGTATATACATTGATACTAATAAACAAATTACATATGTATAATAAAATTAACTTCTTATGTGTTACACATATAACACAAATTATATCAGCAAGTACATTTTCTATAGCTGAACATCCATGAGTTCAATTACCAATTGTACATTCCTTATTTAAATTCTTTTTTTTTTTTTGCGGTACCGGGGATTGTGTGAACCCAGGGGCGTTCTACCTCCGCGCTACACCCCCGGCCCTATTTTTTTATACTTTATTTTGAAACCGGGTCTCACGAAGTTGCAGAGGGCCTCACTAGGGAGAGAGAGAGAGAGAGAGCTGAGGCTGGCCTCGAACCCAGATCCTCCGGTCTCTGCCTCCCAAAGTACTGGGATTACAAGCGTGCGCCACCACACCCGGCTTAAATTCTTTTATTAATTACTGTCTTCCCCCCTTGGGATTAGAAGCTCTATGAGATAAAGGATCACATCCTCTTTCTAACCACAATGCCTAACAAAAAGTGTCAGGCTCATGGTAATTGTTGGTTGAGAGAACTAATATATGAATAAATGAATGAACGAATTAGTGAATGAATAAATATATAAAACTACTGGAAAGTTTTGGCACTTGAAATTCAAACACCAACCAGGTAGCCCAACATGAATGTAGAGAATTTCAAAATGCCGATGTGGGCTCATAGTGCATTCTCTAACTGGAATATCATATAGACTCCAAAGCCTTACATTTTTGAAAGCAGTTACGAGTCTTAGATCCCATCAACTTCAGAGAAAATGCTCCCTTTAGGTGAGCTATTTGAAGCATAGACAAAAATAAGAAAATTCCCTGGAGACTTAGTCATCAGGAGAGACCTAAGTTATTCTCTTCACTGTTCTTATGGAATTCCACTTCAGTTAGAATATCTTTTAAGAATGAAGTTTTTGTAAAGTATTAAGATAAATACAGTGAAATAGTTATACAGAAGTTCCTACATTTTACACTGAGTGTTGCTAGTCATGAATTTCCTTTCTTTCCCACAACTTAACCTGGAGTGGAGAATTCTACCATCTCTCTCTTTTCCTGGTTCTATGATGATGTGCTGTATAGATTGGATTACAGAAAGACTTTTTGCCTAAGGTTTCCCCTGAGGACCACCCAAGAGCTTTCACGGCTAGTAATAGTAATGGTTTGTGACTTGAGCGAGTTTCTGCCTAAAGCATATAGTGCCTATAAAACAGAAGGGATCTCTGTCCTGCAGTTCATATGGTGGTGAAATAAATCATTTGAAGTTATTCCAAAAGCTTTCTGAACACAGTTCAGCATGATGCTTCTGACTCTTGATCAACAATGTTCCAAGCCAATGAAATCTGGGTGAATGTGTGTTTAAAAGACTCCACCTCCAGATACCTGCATGTGTATAATCATGGCCTGTCCTGGTCATCCTCCTATGAGAAGCAACACAACTGGTAAATGCTATTTTATCTTATTCTGCATGGGAGAAGGAATCTTGCTAAAGTATTGATTCTAATTTTGCTATTATAATACATATTTTCTAATATTCTATTCTTATAAGTATGAACTTAAAATGGTTTTAACCTTGAGGTATTAAATGCTCCATAAAGTTAAAGTAATAAATCACCAGAAGTTATGTTTTATGATATTGCCTTTATACTATTTATTTTCAGTCATAACATATTTTAAAAATTAAAAGAAAATATTATTTATGACTATTAAACGTTTACTTTCAATACAAATAATTTTCAAAGTATTAAAAAGTATCTTTAATACTTTACACATACACAATTGATTTTATATTGGAATAACTAGTGGATAAGTAAGTGAAAATTTCAGTTTCTGCTATGGATAGCAAATTAAATATTTCGATTCCAAAATACATTCAAGATTGGAATTCATAGTAGATTTCCCCATTGATCAGAATAATGAGATAATTATCCCCAATACACTTCACTCTGTGTGTTTCAGTATAGCTGTGCTAAAGAAGAATTCCTGTACTCTCCAATATCACTTGTAAATCACCATCAATAAAATAAAATCTGTGGTTCCTTTTTTTAATTCCCTTTTTAGCTTTCCTATTTTATCTGATATTGCCACTGTCAGGATCTCAATCACCCTGAGAGCCTATAGTTAATTTTGGAAACTTCCTTGCTGACTCTGCAGGGCTTGGTAACTGTCCATTAGTTGAAAGCACTAAAGTTAATTCCTTCAGAGCAGCTCTCAAGCCTTCCCTCCTGGCCAGTCCGGCTGCCACTGCTCCTCCCAGGTCCTTATCACCTCCCATCTAAATTCCTCTTTCAGCAGCCTCCTAAATGTTCCCTTGGATTCGGGTCTCCCAATCTCAGATCTTTATGCACAGACTCCAGGTTACTTGTTTCAAAAATTTCTCATTTCATTACTAATTTCATCAGAAGCATGTTTCTTTTTTTTATTAATTAAATGTATTTTTAAGATACACACAACACTGAACTAATACATATAAATGGGTGCCACGTGATGCTTCAGTACCTGGATACAACATACGGTGTATAAATCAGGTTAAACATGTCTGTCGCCTCAAACGTTTGTCCCTTCCTTATGGCGCTGGCTGCCCGTGGGTAACACAGTACCTCTGAACTACCCTGCTAGCCCGGAGGCTTCTGATCATCTCGCATCAACCTCTCTTTCCATCATCGTCTCCCACTTGTCACTCAAGTGGACTCCTCTACTTAGCATGCTCTGAATATTTCCACTTCATTATTTCTGCCTACACTGTCATTATTTCTCACACTCAGAATGACCTCACTTCTAAACACCTAGGAACCCTGCCGCCCAAGCCAGCCTTACTAATTTCTTTAACATCCAGGGTTTTCCCTCATCCCTCACGTCTTCTTTCTAGCAATCGCTTAGCCCTTGTGCTATATTTTGTTGTATTATTACCAAGTTTAAGACTACATATGCTGCCAGGCGTGGTGGCACATGCCTCTAATCCCAGTATTTGGGAGACTGAGACAGGAGGATCGCAGGTTTGAGGACATCAGCAAGTAGCAAGACTCTCAGTAACCTAGTGAGACCCTTTTGTAAAATAAAAAAATAAGAAGGGCTGGGAGTGTAGCTCAAAGGTAGAATGCCCCTGTGTTTAATCCCAGTACCCCCCCATTACATATGCTTAATCTCTACAGCTTTAAGAACAGGGTCTCTATTTCCCCTTTCCCCCCACAGTGTCCATCATAGAGGTAGATTCACCAAACCACTTACTGGGAGAACAAGGAAGAAACTTCCCATTATGGTTAAATTATTTTAAGGTGAAACAGTTTAGTAAACAGAACCAAGCATTGCTCTCCTACTAGTAAAGTAAGATAATCATTTTAGGCAGATATTCTGTACCAAATATACTTCCTTTGATATGGAGGATATTTAACTTCATAAAAATTAGGACAACAGAGGCTTAACCCCAATCAAAAATTCTTTTTCTTTAAAAATGCCCAAGTATGTGTCTCTTATACTTAAGAATGTTATCTAACAACAGAGAGAAAATTCTACTTCCATATACATGAGAATTTTTAAGAAGTGTCACCAGTATGTTAAGAAGTGTGAAGTATATTTAGGGGCTGTGGAGTGTCTTCTATATAATGTAAGTTCAAAATTATTCATATCAGCCAGGCACGGTGGCACATGCCTGAAATACCAGTATTTGGGAGGTTGAAACAGGATTGCAGGTTCATGGCCAGCCTCAGCAATTTAGCGAGGCCCTCTGCAACTTATTGAGACCCTGTTTCAAAATAAAAAATAAAATAGCCTGGGGGTATAACTTGGTTGTAGAATTCCCCTGGGTTCAAACCCCAGTACCACCACCACCGCCACCCCCCAAAAAAATCATATCTGGAAGCAAACTAAAATATAAATGACCAAGATCTCACAAACTTACAATTGTAATCTTGTCATGATGAGTAGGCGATTCAGCTCTCTCCAACATAAAAGCCATAACTAACATAATAATTATAATGAATAATTGTGATAAATTGCAATTGTGAAAAGGTAAATACCACATCTGCTTCAGTTTGCAACACTTTGCAAGAAGCCTCATCTCCGAAAGCTTCTTCTACCCCCCAGCTCAGCAGCTGTAGGAAAGTGTGTAGATTTTTGGTATTTTCTTTGTTATTTTTGATGATTTTTAAATATCTAAAATATCCTTCTTGCTGGGCATGCTGGCACACACCTGTAATCCCAGTGCTTGGGAGACTGAGATTGGAGGATAGCAGGTTTGAGACCAGCCTCGACAACTTAGTGAGACTTTTAGCAACCTACAGAGACCCTGTTTCAAAACAAAAAAATTTTAAAAGGGCTGGGGATGTAGCTCAGAGGTAGAACACCCCTGAGTTCAATTCCCAGTACCACCAAAATAATAATAATAATAATAATAATAATAATAATAAAAGTGTTGAGAAATACCAAGCACTTAATAGGAAGTGTCCAGTGCATTTGCAGAGGTGTGCTTGGGGCTGGTGCATTCATTAACATGACATGAACAAATACATTGTATAGAATTTACTATTCTAGTCCTTGGGGAGTAGTGATACCATTGAGTAAATATTTTTTAATTACTCCTCAATTTCTAAAATCTCCCTGGAAGTCCCATTAGACCAGCTAATTGGTTTATGACCAAAATCAGAAATTTGATCTCCAAATTCATCACAGGGGTTTCCTCTATTGCAGAATCACAAATAAACTATTAAACTTGTAAATGTGTGCTTCCAATTGCAGTGGGATGAAAGCCAGTTTACAGGTCTGTTCTGAGTCCTGGCAAAGAAAGAGCAAATCAATTCTTTATTGATGAAGAATGCGAGCATCATCTATGACTGAGAGGAACAGAGTGGAGCTGGGCGTAGTTGCACATACCTGAAATCCCAGTACTTGGGAGGCTGAGACAGGAGGATCACAGGTTCAAGGACAACCTTGGCATGTAGCGAGACTTTCAGCAACCTATCTATCGAGACCCTGTTTCAAAACAAAAAATAAAAAGGGCTGGGGGTATAGCTTGGAGATAGAATGCCCCTGGGTTCCATCCCCAATACCACACACACACACACACACACACACACACACACACACACACATACACACACATACACACACACACAAAGTAAAATTTACTAAAGCAATACCAAACTTATATTTGGGCTTTATCGAATATGCTTTAAGTAGAAATACCTAACAGTTATTATTATTTGCAATACTACACGTAGTTAAATGTGTTCAATGTATAATGCCATATAAAACATGTAACATTTCCATAAGCTTTTGTTTTAATATATACTAATACAAATGTGTGTATATGATATATATGTATATCTATTGTATCTTTTTTAACTTTCTAAATATCTATTATATCTATCTTTTTATCTATATATCTATCTCTCTGATAATTCCCCACTATAGAGCTGAAATAAAAACAAAGGTAATCCAAGTGTGAGTTTTTATTTTTTGTTTTGTTTTTTGTTTTGTGATACTGGGGATTGAACCCAGGAGCACTCTATCTCCATAACCCCAGACCTTTTTTCTTTTCTTTTTTTAAAAATTTTTGTTTGGAAACAGGATCTCACTAGGTTGCTGAGAGTCTTGCTAAGTTGCTGAGGCTGGTCTCAAACTTGCGATCCTCCAGCCTCAGCATCCTGAGTACTGGGATTACAGGTGTGTGCTATCACACCTGGTGTGAGTTATTTTTAATATAGTATTCAGATCAACACATTCACTTACAGATTTAACCTTAGCAGAAAGTCACATTCCTGGTACATGTACTATGTAATTTGTTCCTCAGTATAAATTTACAAAATAAATTTATTTCTTGTTCTGAAGATCCTCCTACCAGTTCAAGTCTATTTAGCACTATCTAGTTAGTTCATGTACCTAGTCACTATATCGGCTTCTGGAAGACATGTTATTGTTATTGACATAAAGTTAATTCTTAAGAGAATTATTTCACCTTTATTATGAGTCATCAGAAGAATTCCAAAAATATTTGACAACAGGTTGTCTCATTACTGGAATAAGAATTTCTTCTGCAAAGAGTGACTCTCCCAGCATCCTTGTCAAGAAAGTTATTTAGTAGAAAACATTTGCCAGGCATGGTGGCGCACGCTTGTAATCCCAGTACTTGGGAGGCAGAGACCGGAGGATCCGTGTTCGTGACCAGCCTCAGCTACTTAGTGAGGCCCTCCGCAACTTCGTGAGACCCGGTTTCAAAATAAAGTATAAAAAATAGGGCCGGGGGTGTAGCTCGGAGGTTAAAACGCCCCTGGGTTCAATCCCCAGTACTGTAAAAAAAAAAAAAAAGAAAACATTTGCCATATGTATGTATGTGCATGTGTTGTGTTTGAATTCAGAAAAGAAATCCAAAACTACTCTATTTCTTAAAGTTTAATAACACTGCCAAAATGCCATGGGAAAAAACCTAATTTTATAGCATTATTTACTAATCAGCTATTATAAAAGATAGTGGATGTTGGTATAAAGTAACAACTCCTCAAGCTACATGAAAAATTTTATTTATTTTACAATCTATCCCATGTATGTTATTGATGTTCTGAGTGATACAAAACACAGTGTAAACTAAACTCAACACTCATATATATAAGGGTATATATTAGTTATATACCCTTTGCAAGCCATTGAGATAGTTTACATATTTGGGAAATGGGTAATATCTAGTTTTATTATTTATTCTATTTTATTTATTCTATTTTATTACACTCATATATATATATATATATATATATATATATAATGGTATATATTAGTTATATACCCTTTGCAAGCCATTGAGATAGTTTACCTATTTGGGAAATGGGTAATATCTAGTTTTAATGTTTTTTGGGGGTACTGGGGTTTGAACCCAGGGGCTTACTATCTCTGAGCTATACCCCATCCCTTTTTATTTTTTTATTCTGAAACAAGGTCTCACTATGTTGCTGAGAGTCTTAAATTGCTGAGGCTGGCCTCGAACCTGCAATCCTCCTGTCTCAGTTTCCCAAGTACTAGGATTACAGGTATGTGCCACCATGCCCAGCTTAGTTTTATGTTTTCTAACTATAAAATCTTTTTTAGGTTATAGTTATATGATTTTTAACTATAAAATAATTACTTTATCAGGGAATATTATCAGGAAGGAAGAGCACTCTATGAGGACATATGATCCACAAAGAGAAATTTGATAGCAAAATCAAAGATATTGAAATACATTTTCATTGATGGTGACAATAAACTAACATCCAAAAGATCTTTCCAGTTTTAAAGTGTGGTATCCTATTTGTTAAGAAAATATTTTATGATATATTTTTGTCCTGACCATATGATTCACACACAAATGAATATTCAAAGATCAATTTTTTTCAGCCCTACAAAAAATTTACCTTGAGGGGGGAGTCATTTCCTTAAAAGACACATTGCTTTTGAAAAATATGGCTGAGTCATACTGGTTGACTTTTTCTGTGAATGGGTTAAAATTTACACCACCACTGGAGATCTGTTTAAGAGCATGTGGGTTAAACACACTGAGTCTCCATCCCAAACACAGTAAGGCAGCGGCAAGTCAAACATAATGACAGTGCTGATTAATTAGACACTCCTACCCCCAGCACTTCAGAGTGATTTATGAAGACACATCCCTAGCCCAATCCATTGTGCCGACTGGATGAATGGAGTGAGCTAGAAAAATTCACTGGCAACAGTATCTGGCAGCCCAGCAAAACATTAACCCTTGGAGTTTTCTTATCTAGCCTATTGACAGAATATTAATTATGACAAAACTTTCACGTCTCACCTAATTATCGGTTGATAGCTTGGTTTATATTTGATAAATAAATACAGATGTGTATATGGTGTCGAATATTTGGATATATTGAGATTCTTTGCATTAGAAAGAAATTGCATATAAACATTGGAGGATAACAGAGTTAGATTAAACTGTATATCCATTATGGAAAGGAAGCGAAGTCAGCATATCTGCTCCCTCTTCACCACATGCTTAGAAACATAGACTTACAGAGAGAAGAGAAGATGAAAATTCTTTTGTAAACAAAAAATATTACCATCACATAAAGGAATTATCAACGTGCAGGTTGTCTGGTGGTATTGAATTCTGAAATAAACAGCAATTTTGCTTAGGGGAGTAGAAAAGGCAGCATTGGCAGATAAGCAATTACATAAGATATATTCTGAAGTTTGCCTAATGGGAAGTAAGCAGATTAGCACATAAATTACTTTTAGTGTATATAAATGAAGTATCATATATTATCTGACTCTTAAAATTAAAAAGCTTCGTGGGGCAATTTCTGCACAGTATTTAAAGCTATGTAAAAATTGAAATTGAACCTTCCCAAAAGTATCAAGAGCAATTGTGAGACATGTCGTTTAAGTTCACCTTTAATTATTGTTTGTGATATCTGATCCATCCCAGTTACATTTTCTAACGGTACTATGTTAAACATGAAAATGCAACTTGTAAGTAGGCTTCATTTAAAGGTCTCTGGATAAAAATACATCTTTCATTTAGGAGCAAAAGATAGAACCAAGTAACATAACATACTGTAACAGTATAATGATTAACATAAGAATGGTTACAAAAATGTGAATAATTTAAAGAACTGTCCTTAAATCTCTGAGTCTTAAGTTTCATATTTAGAGGGATTAGATTTTTGTGGGGTTTCTTCATTCTAATGATGGTACAAAAGAAAGGAAATGCAAAACTGACCAAGTCTAAGTTCATAAATTTTTATTGGTCAAGCCATCAGCAAATGGAAACTTAATATCAGTCTTTAATGCCCATAGGTATACTATGCCTCATGAAACCAATATGTCAGATCAAAGCTGCTGTCTTAGATTTTCCAGGTTGGAGCTTCTAACAATTCTACAAAGAAAGCCCTAATTCAGTGGATCTCAATGAGGGCAATTTTGCTCCCAAGGGGACATTTTCCAATATTAAACAACATTGTTGATTGACCAAAGTAGGAGCAAGCTACTGTCTACTAGTGGGTAGGGATGCTGACAAATATCCCATAATGCACAAAACAGGCCTCCCATAGCAGAAAGATCCAGGCTCAAATGCAGCTTGGGAAACCCTACCTTAAAGTATATTTTAAAAATTTAATCTGAAGTTTTCAAATGAATTTATTAATGTTGTGTAGCATCTCCATATGTAAAAGTTAAATCTTGCTGATCCCTTGTTATAAAAGGCAGTAGCATCTTCTTAGGAATACAAGAATACCCTGAAACTGGAGAAGCAGGCGTAAAACCATTCATACTCTCAAAGTATGTCATCATTAAAACAGCCATAAAGAAGAATAACACTGTGTCATTTGCAGGAACATGGACAGAACTTGAGAACAGTATGCTAAGTGAGATGAGTCTGTCTCAGAAAGTGAATTGTTGCATGTTTTCTTTCATATGGGGAAGCTAGAGAGAAAGTGGGAAACAAAAGAGACCTCAGATAAAGGAGTAGAGGCTCCAACAGATCAATGGAGGGCGTTTACGTAGGGAGGAGGGGGATAGAGACATAAAGAAGGTAACAGTTTAAATAATGCTATGTACCGATATGAAATTATCAATACCAATCTTAATGAATGTATGGGAAAGGAGCAGAAGGGGGCAGTATCTGAGGGCAATACACCAAGTGTTATGTGCATGTATATTCCTATCACTCTATATGTATAATTACATGTATGATGTATAATTACAATGCACCAATAAAAGTATATTAAAACTTAGTGAGGCCTCCGCAACTTAGCGAGGCCCTGTTTCAAAATAAACAATAAAAAATAGGGGTGGGGGTGTAGCTCAGAGGTAGAATGCCCCTGGGTTCAATCCCCAGTACCGCAAAAAAATATATATATATATTAAAAAGGAGATAAGAAAACAGCCTCAAGATACTAAGAGACCCTGGATATGAGTACAGAATAGTCAAGTAGATTTGTTAGTAATATTTCAGATGCAGAACTTCTGAGTATTTGAACTTCTAAGACCACATAGTTTCTAAAAACATTATTAAGTAACCAAAAGTTTTTATATCATTCAATAATGCTGAGATTATTGAAAGAAAAAGTAAGCCTTCTCATGCAAAATATTATGAAAATACCACATTAGTAGGGTAACTATCTCCTTTCAATACATGACCAAAGTTAGCAAAATCACAAGAATGAGATAAAAATGTTTCAATTTTATTTTCTAATTGAAATATTTTCAAGTCAAAGTGTACATCTCTTATGTCATTCTTAGGTCCTATTTAGCAGCAAATAAACTCCAAAGAGAGGGATTTCTTCTAATCACCAATCTGAGAAGTTTATGTTACTCCAGTTTTTAAGTTTTTCAATTTCAATGGAAGTTTTATTATTGTTAACCTTTGCAAATGGTTCCTCAGTTGGGAAGCCTTTTTTCCTGTTTCAAATCTATTAAACATTTTCTGAGTTCAAATCTAGTTCCAACCAAATTCAAATGAATTTGGTTCTCAAATCAAATCAAGTCAAATTCCAGGCAATTTCAGCTCACAAACATATTTTCCCCTTAGAACTCATACAGAATTTAAGATTTGCATTGTATGTTTTGTCATTTAATGCTGTAGTATCTCATCTGTTTCTTAACCAAGTCTTACTCATTTAATTTTTCAATCTTCTCAGATTATAAACACCAGGAAGACAAAGATCATATCACCAATATTTCTTCTAATGATGAATGCCTGGAATGAAAGAAGAATGAGAGGAATGAAAGAAGGAAAAGAGGAAGAAATATCAGAGGAGGAAGACAAGAAGGAAAGCAAAAAATGAAAGAATGGGAAAGAGAATAGGAGGAATCAGGGAAGAAAGAAAAGTAGAAAAAAGTCCTGTGTCATTCTCTTTTTGTGTTATTCAGGTAAAATGCTTTCCTAACTCTTCTTTAAAAGGTAAGTGTTTTAATTTGGCACTAACCCTCCCTCAGAGATTCTGTATTTCTCTAAACATATATCCTGGTCCTTACGTGGTATAATAATATTTGAATTTCCTCTAGCTTCTCATTCAAGATCAGTCCTCCTCAGCAACCACTAACGACTGCACACAGTTTCTAGGGAAGAAGATTAGAATGTGAGAGAGGGTTAATTTAAAAACATAAGACAATTTCTACATATTTAGAAATATGTATTTAGAAGCGCATATTAGAAACATATATTAAACGACATATATTAGAAATTTTAACATATTTAGAAAAATTACATTCATAAAATACAGAAAGTAAACTCTTGTAATCAGAATTTTCTTAAGCCAGATCTGAGCATTATTTCCCATTCTAAATCCTCATATATCTTCCTATTCCCCAGAAGATGAATTCCAATTCTTTTCTTAAATACACTTTTATTGGTTCACTGTAATTATACATCATGGTGAGGGACAATGTGATACATACACCTGCACAGCACTTGGTGTGAATTCCAATTCTTAAATGGCAGGAGCATTCCTTTCCATTTCTCTAATTTCTTCTCTGAGTCCCCACTCTGAATTAGAACCAAACCGAATTTACTTCACTTTTTCAATTGCTCCATGCTCTCTTTCTGTTCTTTGCACATGCCCTTTGACCTCAACCCAGTTCCCAAGCCCCTTGGCCTCCAATGCACATATAAAATGCACACATGCATGGGTGTACACACACACACACACACACACACACACACCACACATGCACAAGCATTTGTTATCTGCTTCTAAATTCACATCGAAGCTCCCCTGTCGCTTCTAGCAAGAACAAGTCTTCACAGGAGAATGTGGCATCCAGACCAGGTATCACCTCTGCTTCCTTGGGTCTCCTGCTCCTCTCTCCCGACACTTGCACAATGGAGGGAGAGCGTGTGAGCCACTAGAAGGGCAGCTCTAAGGAGACCTTTTTGCTGTCTGATTTTCCTTGTACCCAGCAGTGAGCCAGGCATATGCTTTCAATAAATATTTGTTAAACAGAACTAAAACACATTGAATTGGATCAGATTAAGAACATTTAAATTAAATACACTGCTGGAGCTACCCAGATTTTTTTTCATCAAAATGGGACTTGAGTTTGCTTTTCAAATTTGATAAATACCTGTGTTCAAATGTGCTTAACTTCTCGAAGCCTTTCTTAGGAAAATTTATTTCATGCTACACCTAGATCCTTCTATTTATTAGAATTAGCTTGCAACAGATGTCAAAAATCTTACGGCCATTCAGAATTTTTATATATACTCCCTAATAGCTGAACTTGTTTTCAATCTGAAGGTTTTATTCTCTTAGATATTGATCTCCTCTACTCCCCAAATACTTTAAATTAATCCATATCTTTTCTTAACATCTGTCCTTAATATTATAGAATATTTATTCACAGCATTCTTGACTACAACTTCTCAATAAAATTTTTCTTTTCCTTTCTGAAAAATTAAATTAATAATCATTGGTGGAAAATTTGGAAGACAGAGAAATACAAGTAAGAAAATAATGATCACACATAATTCTAAAGTCCAGAGATGACCACTGATAATATTTTGTTGAATTTACTTCCCATTTAATTTCTAAACATATGATTTTATACAATGAAGATCATAACGAGGAAACAAATTATATCCTGCACTTTAAAAATAATTTTATATCATAAGAATCATTCCATGCCATTTGGTCCTTGTCTTTGTACACATAATTTTAAAAGGACTATATTGTGCTCTTATGGGAGGTTACCTCGATTTACTTTCCGTCTCCCTATTAGCGGCCACTTAAAGTTCTTTATGCCGTTAGAGTTAGAGTTGCTTCTGCTTTCAGGAAGCAGAGACTGTAGAGCCCATGCTGCAGTGCGAGGGTGGGTTTCTTTGTTCCTTCCTCTTGCCATATAGCAGTTGCTTCAGTACAATGACAGTATGTAGGGAAACATCCTACGAGTGTATGAATAACGTAACTGGGAACCGGTGGGAAAGAACCATGTCTTGTTCTGCTCTGTGCACTGCTGATAAATACAGTCATGACTCAGAGCATGAGAATGAGTCACTTAATTTGCTTAAAGTACTTCTCAGACTCAGTGAAATAGCATGCCCCAAATTGCTGGCTGGTGAAGATGTTGTTTTAGCTCTTCGTATTTAATGGAGTAGGAGTACTTTTTGCAGGGCTTGGCTGGGGAATTGATCATTCCAGAAGTAAAAAAGGCATAATGACAGCATAGCGATAACTTGGTATGGCAATAATACCATTAACAATGTAAAACTGAGTAGGTTTCAGGGTTCCAAAGGTGTGCAGACATCGGGACAGGTTCTCCCATACCCCAGTGATTTAGAGGAAAACCCAGTAGATGTGTAGATGAATGTCTCTACATGGACATATTCTTGGCAAACAGGTCAGTAACCTGCCTGTTAAGAAAAGTCATGTATGCCAACAATTTGCTTCTAGTATTGATGAAAAAAAAAAGCAAGTGACTGGATTAAGTGGCTTTTGCAGTTTGACCTCCTGGAAGAGGATGAAAAGAAACCCAAGTGCTCTGAACCCTCAGTTACAGAGCTTTGACGATGAAACACCTTTCTTCAGGCCTAGATGCTATATTCCTGTTAAAAGAGAAAACAAATCACTTCCTTATTGATACTTTCATTAAGATTTTCTGTCCCTTTTAGAGATAATGCATTTTCTTATGCAGGAAAAGAATCCACAGAAGTTTCAGAGGAAGTCTAACTTCTTCATTAACTCAGACTGGAATTCAAGGACTTCATCTCTTTATTTAAAATGAAATGGAAATAATAGGAAGAACCCTGGTTTTGGATTTAATTCTGGGGACTTTACACTTACGTGGCATGGCTGGGAAGGGCTCTGAGCAGAGTTAAGATATAAGGGAGGAGCTGGGCATGGTGGTGCACACCTGTAATCTCAGTACTTGGAAGGCTGAGACAGGAGGATCACGGGTTTGAGGCCAGCTTCAACAACTTAGTGAGACTCAGCAATCTAGTGAGACCCTGTTTCAAAACAAAAAATAAAAATGGCTGGGGGTGTAGCTTGAAGGCAGAATGCCCCTGGATTCAACCTGCCTATGTATATGTATATGTATATGTATATGTATATGTATATATATAGCATATATGTAGTATATATATAGTATATATAGTATATATTGTATATATCGTATATAGTGTATAATATATATGTGTATATATATATATATATATACATATATATATCTTCCATACATGTATATATATGTATGGAGGAGAGAAAAGGGAATATAAGAAAGAATGGAGGACAGAAGGGGGAAGCCCCAGGATAAATACTAACACCAGCACTGGTCCAGATAATACTTGTCCCAGAGACTGGCTCTGATGTGCCAGGGCTGGGGATTGCCACAGACCCAGTGAATACTGACCGTAGCAGATGGCCAAATAGGCAGGTGGATTTCTGAGAGGGTGCTCCTGGGCCTTCACCCACATTCTCCATGTACCTGGGATCACAGATGGCAGTACCAGCTGGCAAATAAAAAAGGGTGAAGTTTATGTATTTTATTTGCTCTCATAAATGATGGAGAGCAAAGTCCATCTTATATGTATAAAATTAGTCCTCATCCCCTCCATATATCACTTGATTTTGATGCATTATAACTATGGTAGAGATCACATTTTTATTCAAAAAATATTTTAAGAATTATAACTTTCCATATTGTTGGTGTAGACTATACATGTTTCTAAATGAGATGAGTTTTAGCTTGAGCATTTAAGAAAATGCAAACAAAACCAAATTTTTCTGCTTAAATTCTCTAAATCCACAAGAGAAATATTTGAACTGAAACTCTAAATGTTGTTATAAATTTAGGGAAAAATCTTTCTAACTACTATTAATTCTCAAATAACTGGATTATTGTTATCTATTTAGTACTAAAACTGTCATTATATACTTAAAATGCTTCTCTACACATTAAAAACTATTTTAAATACTTATTTTATAGTATCTTAAGTGTGTACATGTTAAGGGTGTACATGTAGATATAAATAGAAAAACTGTCATATAGTAGAGTATAACTTTATTTTATTATAAAACATAGTATAATTTTATTTTAATAAAATAACACTTATTTATCTTTTTAAAGTCTGCTTTAAAAAAATGTATGCCCAAGCAAAAATGCTCTCAAGTGGCTTACATTTTTGTTGAGAGAGAAAAATATAAAGAACACAACTGAAAGCTTGTTATAGTAGAAGCACAGCAGGAGGAAATTAATACAGAGTAAAATAAAACATTGCTTAAAATAATTAAAAATACTTAAATTGTTTTAAATACTTAATATTTTATAGTTTCTAAGTGTGTGCATGTAAAGGGTGTCCATGTCAATATAGAGAAATAGTGGGTGCAGCTCTATGAGCGAGTTGTTTGTGATTAATAATGGATTTCCAAAAAGAGCAAAAACTGTCATTTCCCTGCTTTCTTTAAGATGGAAATACAGAGTTTATGGCCCCAAACTGAACAGAAATAATAACTGCAGTTCAAAATCAAAATAAGAACTTTCTAAAGTAATTCCACAGTGCCAACATGAACCACACTATGTATGTACCTGGAAATTTTTTTAAATAAATAAATAAAAGCGTATTACATATTTGAGTCTAAAGAGGTAATATGGTGACTTTGCTCTCCTAGGAACATTTAGTAATGTCTGGAGACATTTTTTTGGTTTTCATAACTGACAATTCATGTGTATAAGTAGGGATGCTACTGAACATTCTATCATGCATAGGATGGAACCCCACAGTAAGGAATTAACCATCCCAAAATACTAGTAGAGCCAAGGTTGAGAACCCCAGTTTTCTCCTTACACACAGCTGCCAAATGCTCCAGGGAAAGCCTGGCCCAAAATTTAGGGGGGGGGTAGAACATAACTGATTAGGCTATTCTAGAATCATAAGTACACTTTAATGCAATTAAATTACTTTGAAATTTTTTTTCTAAAGCTCTCTTCAATTTATCTGCACTATTTGAATTAGTTTTCAAAAACTTCAAAATATACCTTCACTCTGCTCAGGTGAGTTTCCTTACTGTCTTACAAATATAGCAAATTTGTATTTAAAGTCATGACATTGTTTTTGTTTTTCTTTTAGCCTCCAACATTTTCTCTTCTCTTATACCTTTCCCTATTATTTGTTTGAATATTTTGTCCTTGGAAAGCTGGGTAAAGTGCTTTAAAAAGTCCAGTCTTTTGTGAGGTTATCATCTCTGCCATATAACTTAACATTTAGCCATTGACCACTGTCTTTTGTTATTTCATGTCTCAGTTTTTATTTAGACTGCATCCTTTTAGGGGTAAGAACCCAGCATCATTCTCAATCTGTATACTGCTTTTGGTACCTTATGACAGATCCACATACATCGTCAGAATTCATTAGATTCTCATTATTTGATTAATTTATTCCTTTAGAATAATAGGAAAATGGAGGAGAAGAAAATTTTTCAATGATCCTTGCTCATCAGTCATAATTTAATTAATTTGTGTTTTGCACCTTCTCAACCTGTTATCTGTGGACGATGAAATAAGTTAATATTTTTTAAGAAATACCAGTTGACTGAGAAACGATCTCTTCTATGTATTCTATCTACCCAGGGCTACCTGAGTTTGAATCTGGATTACTTACGTATTAACTGTGACATTGGGGAAGCTTTCTGCGCAGAGTGGCTCATCTGCTATATGGCAATATTAACAGTGCTGAGGAAGATGCTTGTTCTGATGACTAAATGAGATCATTGATGTGAAGGGCTTAGACTAGTGCCCGGCAAAGAGGGAGGGCTCAGCAATGCTAGAGAGCTTCATTACTAAAAACATAGCTTAATCCTGTGATCCCTCAAGATCTTATCTGTTAACATGACCTTAGATCTGTGATCTTCAAATCATCTTTGCATTTCAAACACATGTTATAATGTTCTTTAAATGAAATTACTTTATTTCTAAATTATTCAAGAAATAACTAGCATTTTACGGTCCACCACGCTTCCCATTGGGCAGATTCAAACCATTTTTAAATTTACCTTACATTTCTTAATCCATCCTAACCTCAAAATCTAACATAAAGAATAAAAATGTTCTTAATCTTACATACTATAAATCTGCTTTTGTGTGTTCGTAAACACTGGGTTCATGGTGAAATAAATTAGCGCTGTAAAGTACACATATGTCAACAATTACTGAGTGCAGTAATTTAAGGCCTGATTCACTAAACTTTCCTTTGGCCAATGGGAACTCTTGCATGAGGAATGTGATTTAGGGGGCTAAAAAGACAGAAGTATAAATGTTACACTGGCCCCATCTTTCATATTCTAAAGTGCTATAACTTTCTGAGTATTATTTCCTACACTTATGGCATAGCCAATTAGCTCCCTCCCACCAACATTTATTAACATCATCATTTCCCCAGGATTAGTCCTGATTTATAAATAAGCATGCTTGCTGAAAGCAAAGTAGGAGCGTGATTTAATATAAGGTAAGAAAAATGTGTAGGTGTTAGCTTATCAAAACTTGTAATAGGCATTGGTGAGAAAAATTCACCTACACAAAAAATGGCAAAGTGTTTAGGTTCTACCTCTTGATTTAGAAGGGCAATTAATTCAGAATCCATTCTCCCTGTTTTTAAATATAAAACTTTAATTAACAACACTGACTTCCAGCGGTGTAACATGAAACTTCTCAACATGGCGGGAATATCCTACTTCCTAATATTTCACCTGGATTAATTTTTTTTAATTTATGGAAACTATTTTAACAGTATGACTCTAAGAGAAAGCATTTATACATTAGAGGCAAATGGCAAATGTGCATTTTTTTTCCTATTATGAAAGGGAGGAGAGGACATTACTGTATTCTAGGCTAAAGGTTACTTGAAACAAGCAATAGGCCTTAGTCAGCAACTTAGATAATGGATTCTTTATAGGCATCCTCTGCCCTCACCACAAAATAAACAAGCAAATGAACACACAACAACAGCACCAAGAATCCAAAGAAAAGGGGTAGAAGCATGTGGAATTTGTTTAGCTCTTTACTCCCAAGGAACTTGGAGAGCCTAATTTAGTATTCAAAGCAGACCAGTAAATATATATTAATTCATGCCTGCTCTTGATAAATATAAGCAATTGTAATGTTTTTTATTTGCATTCTCTCCCTACCTCTAGTCTATGCAGTTTATTTCTCTTAAATTGGTTTCCCTGGAAATACCGGTTTAATTCCTTTTTTTCTTCTGCCTCAAAGTGTTCGATTTTTCCATGGCCTATTGTCTTGTATGACCTCGAGTAAGTTACCTTTCCTGATTCTCAGTTTCCTCTTTAGCAAAATATTTTATGAGGGTTTAATGGGATAATGTATGTGAACATAATAGGGGCTAAGTAAATGTGAGCTTAATATGAAACTGAACCATTTCTGTATTAAGTGTGTTACCCTGGCTCTTCAGAAATTCAACTAGGTGGAAATCCAATAGAATTTGAATAAATTGCATTGAGTTGTATTATAATGGCCTCTTATAGCTCTCCTTCTCTCCAGATTCTCCAATACCAATGATCTTGGTATTATTGGCAGACTAGTTTTCCTGCACAATGTTTCAGAGTGTGTCATCCCATGTATAACAACCTCCCATGATCTGAAATTGCTTAAGAAATGAAGACAAACTCGTCAATTGTATTCAAGACCCTCCATGATATAACCGACCTTCCCATCAACTGATCTCTACAGCATCCAATTCTTGGGCCAAATTGAACTATGGGATGATCTCAAATATTCCCGTGTTTTCCCACCTTAACTTATATACCTTTTTATCTCCACCAGAAATAGACCTTTTGAAATCCTACTAAAGCAATTTTTCAATTAATATTTGTTAAATTTCATGAAATTAACTATAAGATGGTCTCTAATTCTGTAAGATGAACTATTGTATTGCCTAAATATTTATGATCAGTTGATTAAGCTACAATAAAAAAATCAACCTAGTATAAAAATATGCAGGCTTTTCTTCTAGGTGGATTGACTGAAGTTTAACTTTTCAGTTGTCATAGTTAAGCCTATGTTAAATGACATGTCAAGCTACTAATGTATCACTTCACACTTTTGTAGAACTGTTTTAGAGTCCATTTACTGCTATAAATACATAAGATATGGAAATTGTGTAGGGCATCTCCATTGAGACTTGGGACACTTGGAGGTGAACAGTTACATACACACATATCTTCTAAGCAAGCTAATGCTTTTATTAATTCTACATGAAAATGTATTCCTTCCCAAATTTGGATGCTAAAATAAAAAAGTAAATGAAAGAGAACGATCAACTTCTAAAAAAATATATACTAAATGAGATTAACAAGGCAAGAAACATAGTGTGAAGGACACATCTGGGTAGTTGCACTGATGTGCTCTGATGTGATTTGTCTATAGTCCAAAACATTGAAAATTGAGTTTAAACTGAAAAGTAAACAAAAAATACTACTTGGATAATTCACAGACAAGAATTCTGGCATATTCAAAGAATCTTGCATGTGCATGACAGTATGATCACATTTAATATTGCTATTTAGACAAAGTCAATCAATCTCTCTCCTATAAAGCCTGCTTTACTTTTTGGCAAGTCTCTTACATGTAAAGTTCTGAGTATGTTTGTTGAAGGAACAAGCAAGTGCATTAAGAGCAGCCTAGCATTCTGGATAGCAGTGATTTGATTATCTTATTCTTACATGTAGCTCACGATTGTTTGTAATGGGTCTAAAAATTTCTTTCCTATTTTTTTTCAAGGACTGGATTATTCATCCAACCTCTACCAAGTGCCAGACATAATGTTACATACTGGAGATAAAAATGAACAAGGCAAAGTCCTTGCCTTAAGGAGTTCACAGTGGAGAGAAAGAAAATGCAAAGCTTATGATTTATAAGGGAGTTATATGAGGAAGTTATCCATCGATAGCTTTGTTGAAGTTTAGAAGAGAGAGAAAAGGGATTGTTCCTTGAGGGAAACATGAAGACCCTGGGCCACTGGAAGCATTTCAACAAAGATCTATAAATGTTAACATGGCCTTGTTGGTTGTAATTTTTGACATTTTCTCAAATGCAGAATTTGGCAAGTTAAATGATTATACCCATAAGACTATTAAGTCTGATTATCTACCAGAAAATGGTTAGAAGAAATAGATTGCAATTGTTCTTATTTCCAATTCTTATTTTTTTTTTTGGTACCCGGGATTGAACTCAGGGGCATTCTACCTCTGAGCTACACCTGCAGCCCTTTTCATTTTTTATTCTGAGCCAGGGTTTTGCTAGATTGCTAAGAGCCTCACTACTATGTTACTCAGCCGTCCTCAAACCTGTGATCCTCCTGTCTCAGCCTCCCAAGTACTGGGATTATAGGTATGCACCACCACGCCCAACCCAATTCCTAATCTTGATTCCTCATCCACACAGAAAAGTTATCAGGTCTGAATTTCAGAAGCATCATCTCCCCTACTTTAATGTAGAGATCTTTGACTTATTTTTATATTGAAGATTACATTTTATCTGGAATGTTTGGTTAAAAAATACTGTAGGTTGGGAGAAATTGTTACTTTTGAGCGATTTAAAGGAATAAAAAGAAAGGAAATTATAGTTCTTATTTTTACCTACTTCTATATTTTATAATAATTATAGAAACCTTTGCAATTAAAAATAAACTAGCTGGGTGTAGTGGCACACACCTATAATCCTAGCTACTCAGGAGGCTAAGGTAGGAGGATTCCAAGTTCAAGGCCAGACTCAGCAACTTAACCCTGTCTGAAAATAAAAAATAGAACAAATCTTGGGATGTAGCTAAGTGGTAGAACACCCCTGGGTTCCATCCCCAATACCACGAAAAAAAAAATAGACTTTGTAAATAACACAAAAGGGGGTAAAACATTTATTGGTTTGAGACCACACCCAGAAACTGAACCAACCAAAAAGAGTGACACTAATTCCTTTCATTTGAAAGCAAACTAACTGCAGTGCCTTGGCAAATATGGAGAGAGGACATAAGAACTAAGAGTCAAACAATAGATGGTGTGGGAGAAATTGTTGAGTATGGTCCACACAACTGACTAATAAAACTCCCATCAGAAAAGTCAATTAATTGAGTCAAGTCTGGTGGTACACACCTGGAAACCCAGTACTTGGGAGGCTGAGACAGGAAGATCACAGGTTGAAGGACAGCCTCAGCAACTCAGTGAGACTTTCAGCCACCTAGTGAGACCCTGTTTCAAAACAAAATTAAGCCAGGCATAGTGGCGCACACTTGTAATCCCAGTACTTGGGCGGAGGTTGAGACAAGAGGATTGCAGGTCTGCGGCCAGCCTCGACTACTTAGTGAGGCCCTCCACAACTTAATGAGTCCCTGTTTCAAAATAAAAAATAGAGGTGGGATGTAGCCCAGAGGTAAAATGCCCTTGGGTTCAATCCCAAGTGCCACAATAAATAAATGAATAAAACAAAAAATAAAAAGGCCTGGGGGTGTGGCTGGTAGGTAGAGCACTCCTGAGTTCAATCCCCAGTACCATAAAAAAAAGTATCAAGTAATTGGCTAAATTTAATTATGTTTCCCCAATATTTGCATATATAGATGCACATTACATATTTATGTACAAATACTTAAAGAGTTAAGGAAGAAGAATGTATAATGCTAACTCTGTATCCATTACCTGTTTTCTTCAGACTCGTAAAATTAAGTTGTACCTAAATATATAATATGACATTGCTCATTCATGATGAAGAATGGATCCAGAGGAATTTAATCCTGATCATTTTTCTTTGTGAAAAATATCTAAATCCTAATTTAAAATATTAATTCAAACATTCTAAGTAGATAATGGAAAAAGAAAGCAGATTATGCACAATGTAATTATAACTCAGAAGACAAAACAACTAAAGTGATATAAAATCTACATTTCCCTTAGCCCCTCAAAATATGCTCCTCTGTCTCTATTAGAACTAGCCTAAATGTTGAGGTTGGAGGTCAATGTCCAGGAATGTACATGTGGTTAGGAGCTGACTACTTCCCCCACTTTCCTCTATGCTGGTCTTTCAAATATAACCTATCTCTCTGACACTGTTCTACAAGTGACTAAATATTTATTGAGCAGTTATAATGTGTAAAGCACTCTATGGAGGTGGTGAGACTATAAGCACAAATAATCATGCCACCTGGGAACTTACAGACACAGTACTATATTTGCCAGATTGTCTCAGAACTGAATCTTCAAATCTTTCTTTGGAGATTCTTCTACACATGTGTTAAGGTGGCACACACCGGTAATCCCAGTACTTGGGAGGATGGGACAGGAGGATCGCAGGTTCGAGTCCAGTTTCAGCAATTTAGAGATACCCTGAGACCCTGTTTCAAAATAAAAAATATGTTCATAGTATTATTTCTACTATTGCATTTTTATGACTTTGTGTCCCCCCCTTCTCTAATCACCCTCTGTCATTTCCCTGGAGTCTCTGCTTATCTCTCTGATGTTGCCCTTATTTCCCAATATCTCTCTAGTTTCCAAATAAAAGAGAACATACATCTACTTGTTCTTTGGGACTGGCTGTACTCACTTAATATACAAAATTGACAATTCCAATCTCAAAGACTTGTGAGGTAAGGGCAAGGGGGGGCACATGGTGGGGAGGACAACAGGAGTTGTGTGCATGTATTTTCTAACACTCTGTACCCCAATATGATGCAAAATTACAATGCACCCAATTAAAAAATAAAAATAAAATAAGGCAGGGGATGTACCTCAGAGGTAGAATGTCCCCCTGGGTTCAGTCCTCAGTAACAAAAAAATTGTCTTAATTATGTACTTTAATTTATAGGCACCTCATGTTTTTGCTTTGTTATTTTTTTGTTATGTTTTTATTGGTGCATTGTAGTCTCACATCACAATGAGTATCAGTTTGGTGTTAACATACATGAACACAGCTCTTGGTGTCCCTCCCCCCCGCCTCCCCCTCTCACATGTAGCACTGAGAATGATGTTGGTATAATTTCATATATACAAATTGTTTATGACAGTAATTCCATAGATTCACTTCTTTCTTACCCTTCCCCTTCCCTTGTACCCCTTCCCTTTCACCACTGAGGGTTCCCCATTGTCATTGGAGTCCCTTTTGTGTCCCCACTACTCCCTAAGTTGTGCATATTAATGAAAACATATGTCCCTTCTTCTTTTGTGATTGGCTAATCTCACTTAACATAATGTTCTCCAGATCTTTCCATTTTCTTGCGAATGCTGTTATTTTGTTCTTCTTTATTGCTGAGTAGAATTCCATTGTGTGTATTTTCCATAATTTTGTAATCCATTCATCTGTTGATGGACATCTAGGTTGGTTCCATAATTTGGCCACTGTGAATTGTGCTGCTATGAACATGGGTATGCATATATTACTGTTGTTTTCTAGTTTCAGTCCCTTTGGTATGATACCCAATAGTGGTATAGCCGGATCATATGGTGGATCCATTCCCAGTTTTCTGAGGAATCTCCACACTGATCTTCACAGTGGTTGAACTAGTTGGTGGGATTGCAAACTAGTTCAACCACTGTGCTTTGTTATTTTTTAAAGCACTTTAGAATGAGAAATTCACACTGAATAGAGAAAAAGTATGTATTTTATAGCTAGAAAAACTTGATAAATTTGTACAAATGAAGATATCTGACAGACCATCCACCAAAGAAAAAAATATCACTAACAACATTATCTACCCAAAGATAACCACTCTATTGGTATCCACCACCCAAGATTAGTTTTGTTCTGAAGTTTATATAATTGGAATCATATACCTTTTCTATCTATTGGTAATATATCTAGAAATGAAATTGTTGGATAAGGTATTTGTGTATCAATTTTGGGTATTTCTTAATTGAGTATACCAATGTACATTTCTGTCAGCAATATATGAGAATTCTACTTGCTCTACAATTTTGCCAGCACTTAGTATCATCAATTTAAAAAAACAGCCATTTTCATGTCAGTGTAGTGGTACTTCACTGTGGTTTTAATTCCATTTCCCTGCTTACTAATGATTTTGAGCACTTATCCATATGTTTGTTGGTCATCTGAACATCCACTTTTGTTCTATGCCGACTCAAATCTTTTGTCCCTGTAGATGAGTTGTGGGAATGATCCTATAATCTTATCATTGGTTTGAGACATTCCTTTATAGCCCCAGATTCAAGGAATATATGGGCAGTACAATATTTTTCCACTCTGTAGCTTGTCTTTAGCTTTCTTACGGTGCCTTTGGATAAAAAAAAGTTCTTGATTTTAAAGGAGTCTAACAATTGATCTTTTCTCTGATTACAGTTTTCTTTTCTGTTTGCTATCCATAAAGTAAGGAAGCTATTCTATTATTAAACTTTAGGAGACTTTATTCTTTAATGTTTCATATTTAGGTCTACAATCCACTTGGAAGTGTGTGTGTGTGTGTGTGTGTGTGTGTGTATGTGTGTGTGTGTGTGTG
>PVJS01022664.1:0-14387 GCA_004027185.1 Glis glis
CTGCTATTTCTTAATTAATCTTTGCGTGCGTGTGTGTGTGTGTGTGTGTGTGTGTGCGAGTACTTGTGTGCACGCATGAGTGGTACTGGGTTGAACCCAGGGGCAGGGTACTCTACCTCTGAGCTAACCCCAGCCCTATTTTATTTATTATTTTGAAACAGGGCCTCACTAAGTTGCTGAGGGCCTCCTTAAATTGTGAGGCTGGCCTCAAACCTGAGAGCCTCCTTCTCAGCCCCCCAAGTACTGGGGTTACAGGCGTGCACCACTGCACCTGGTGACAAGGAAAGTAACTTTGAAATAGCCAGTCTGCCTCTTGTTCTATTTCTGCATTCCTCAGCCTTCTTGTGTATAAAATCAGCCTCCTCTACTCAGCTTACCAGAACACTCATTCTATCTTATGGAACATAGTGTTGCTGGCTCTAGAACTGCAAATAAAAGTCAATTAAATCTTTAAACAAGCCGGGCATGGTGGCGCACGCTTGTAATCCCAGTACATGGGAGGCTGAGACCGGAGGATCCGGGTTCGCGGCCAGCCTCAGCTACTTAGTGAGGCTCTCCACAACTTAGTGAGACCCGGTTTCAAAATAAAGAATAAAAAAAAAATAGGTCTGGGGGTGTAGCTTGGAGGTAGAATGCCCCTGGGTTCAATCCCCAGTACTGCAAAAAATAAATAAATAAATAAAATGTGGTTCTAGCCTGTGAGTGCTAGACACCTTAATGGCATAGATTTAAAGATGTAGAACAGACCCCAAAATTGCAAGAATTTGGTTTATAATTTGTGATAGACACTTAGAACCTTGTTATTCATTCAATTTATCATGTTGGGGCTTCCGGATAGCCATCTGGAGAGAAAATCACAACTCTTTATCACATTGTACCTAAAATAAGATGCAAATTAATTGATATTAAAATATAAAATTGTAACCATAAAAGTATTAGTAAAGTGTGGGAGATTTTTAAAAATCTTATGGCAGGAAGATCTTTTAAAATAATACAAAGCTGAGAGATTAGCCGGGTGTGGTGGAGCACACCTAAATCTGTAATTCCAGTACTTAGGAGGCTGAGACAGGAGAACCACAGGTTCAAGGTCAGCCTCAGCAATGTAGTGAGACTCTCAGCAACCTAGAGAGACCCTGCTTAAAAATGAAAAATCAAAAGGCTGAGGGTGTAGCTCAGAGGTAGAACGCCTCTGGGTTCAATTCCCAGTAACCCCCACACCACACACACACACACACACACACACACACTGAGAAATTATAAATGGAAACTTTGAAAAGTGAACAATGTGATAAAAAATGTCTGCGATAGTGAATCCATGGAACCATACACCTAAAAATGGTTTAAATGGTAAATTTTATGTTCTGTATTTTTTACTACATAAAAATGTCTCGATAGCTAAAAACAAAGTCGAAAGACTGTAGGAAGTGTGTTTATAACTGACATTGCAATCGGAAGAGTAATATTCCCAATGCGTACATAAAAGTTCCTGCAGAGCTATACCGGAAGCAGCAAAAACAATGGACAGTGTGAATACCTATCCTGCACGGGGCATTTTCATGCCTACGTGGCCCTCTCAATGCCCCGACAGCTTTACCCTCCCCTCGACTCTCTGGGGCGATGCTGTTACTGCCCGTGGGAACCGGGCATAGATGGGGTGCGTGGGCTGCCGAAGGTCACACGGCTGACCAGCAAGGCTGAGGCTCCAGGGCAGGTGTTTCGGAGCTCCAGAGTCTGTGAGCCTAATCACCAGGCAAAATCATCTGGCTCTAGCCTTTGGTAGAAAGGAACATACACATGGCCCTTAAGTATGAGGACAGATACTCAGCCCAACTCAAAACAAATTGGAAATACAATGAGATTCTGTATTTTTTTTTTTTTTTTTGCCTGTGAGTTTGGCAATACTTTGTTGGTGTGCTGGGGAAGATATGGGAAAATAGGTTGTCTCAGATGCTGCCGATGGGGCTGTAAACTGCTTCAACCTCTGCGGAGAGCAATTTGTCAGTGTCTATCAAATAACAAATGTGCGGAAAGGGTAGAAACTCCACTTCTAGGAATTCGCCCAACGGATAAACACATGGAAAAGATATATAGATATAGATAGATGGATATTTGTTGCTGTGTTGGTTATAATAGCAAAAGTTTGGAAATAACAAAATAACCAATAGGGGATTGGTTAAACGAACCCTATGAGGCATTAAAAAGACTGAGGCAAGCCGGGCGTGGTGGCACATGCCTGTAATCCTAGTACTTGGGAGTCTAAGACAGGAGGATCACAGGTTTGAGGCCAGCCTCAGCAACAGCAATTTAGCGAGATCCTGTTTCAAAATAAAAAATAAGGGCCGGGCGTGGTTGCGCACGCTTGTAATCCCAGTACTTGGGAGGCGGAGACCGGAGGATCCGGGTTCATGGCCAGCCTCAGCTACTTAGTGAGGCCCTCTGCAACTTCGTGAGACCTGGTTTCAAAATAAAGTGTGAAAAAAAATAGGGCCGGGGGTGTAGCTTGGAGGTAAAACTCCCCTGGGTTCAATCCCTGGTACCGCAAAATAAATAAATAAATAAATAAATAAAATAAAATAAATAAAAAGGACTGGGGGTGTAGCTCATAGGTAGAATGCTCCTGGGTTCCATCTCCAGTAAAGAGAAGAAGAAAAAGGAGGAGGAGGAGGAGGAGGAGGAGGAGGAGGAGGAGGAGGAAGGAAGGAAGGAAGGAGGAGAAGGAGAGGAGGAGAAGGAGGAGGGGAGGAGGAGGAAAGAAAGAGGAGGAGGAGAGGAGGAGGAGGAAGGGAGGGAGGAGAAGAAGGAGGAAAAGAGGAAGAGGAAAAGAGAAGAGGAGGAGGAGGAGGAGGAAGGAGAAGGAGAAAGAAGAAAGAGGAGGTGGAAGGGGAAGAGCAAGGAGAAGAGGAGGAGAGGTGATAAAGGGCGAAGGCCGGTGACTACCTGCAAGCCCAGGAGAGAGGCCTCCCAGGACACCCACCCTGCTGACACTTGACCTCTGACTTCCAGCCTACAGAACTGTGAGAAAACTAGTTCCTGATGCTCAAGCCCCCTGTGGCCCTCTGTTCTGGCATTCGGGCAGACTAATACCACCAGCCAGTGCTGACAGCCAGGAAGAGGCCTTTCCATTCAGCACCTCCTCCCATCCTGAAGAGCCGGCAGTGCTGGGTGGCATCGTGGAGAGGGACGGTGGTGAGGGACGGTGGTGAGACAGGTGAGCAGGAGGGCGCCGCCCCCTCCCCTTGCTGGGACTGCAGGGCATTCTGCACAGGGTGTGAGGAGGGGAGGGACTTTGACTGGATATATGTCTGCAGTTTTGACCTCTTTTGAATGGGCTTGTAGGTGGGACACTTCTAATAATTGAATTAAGTGTGGAAGGAGTGGGATCTCCCTGATCTGCCATCAAGGGGCAGGGAGGGAAATCAGAAGGGAAAGCGTGTTCTGATTGTAGTGCATGACATCAGCCCACTGAATACTTCACAATGAGCACTCACCAGCATGAACTCACTGACTGCCATGCGCAGGACGCCCAGGACCCCGGACCTGTGCTCGCTGCTGCCAGTGCTGCAGATCTATGGGCAGGAGGGGAAGGAGGATTTGCACTTCATCAGCTGCATGACATTTTGTTCCATGTTCTGTTTTATCTGTGTGTGTGTGTGTGTGTGTGTGTGTGTGTGTGTGTTGCTGGGGATTGAACCTAGGGGCATCTACCTCCAAGCTACACCCCAGTCCTTTTTTTTTTTTTTGTGGTACTGGGGATGGAACCCAGGGGCATTCTATATGTACTTGGGAGGCTGAGATAGAAGGATCTGGGTTCATGGCCAGTCTCAGCTACTTAGTGAGGCCTTCTGCAACTTAGTGAGACCACTTAGTGAGTGCTTTGAAATAAAGAATAAAAAATAGGGCTGGGGGTGTAGCTCGGAGGTAGAATGCGCCTGGGTTCAATCCCCAGTACCGCAAAAAAAAAAAAAAAAGAAAAAAAAAGCAAGCCTATAGTGATCACACTGAGGGTGAAAATCAAACTAGGCCAGTTTGTCTAGAGGGAATTCTTTTTTTTTTGTGTGGTACTAGGGGTGGAACCCAGGGGCATTCTACCTCTGAGCTATACCCCCAGCCCTATTTTATTTTTACTTCAAAACAGGGTCTTTCTAAGTTGCAGAGGGCCTCACTAAATTGCTGAGGCTGACCGCGAACCTGCGATCTTCCTGTCTCAGCCTCCCAAGTACTGGGACTACAAGTGTGTGCCACCACACCCAACTTGGGAATTCTTTAAAAAAATAGCTATCCCCATGTTAAGTTGGCACGGGGTCCTGCTCTGCTTTTGCAGTCTTGGGAACTCTGAGATGCCTGGCAAGAATCCTGGCATGCCTGCAAGAGAAAGCACTAGAAAAGCCCATCCTTGCACCCCAGCTTCAGAAGAACCAGCCCCCAGGCGATGTGGCAGTGTGGGTGACCACTGGCAAGGCCAGCAAAACTACCCAGCAGGGCCCGGAGTTGGGAGCAAAATCAAATGTTAGTTGTTTTTTAAGCCCTTGACTTTGAGGCGGTTTGTTCCACAGCTGTAGATAACTGGGACAAGGACTAAGGGCTGCTTTGCTGCTCTGATGGCTTAGCAGACCTCCTGGAGTTCTTTCAGCCTGGGTGCAGTGCGAGCTGACCGGGGAGTATCCCTGAAGCAGGGCCACCCTGTGGGAACTAGCATGAGCTCTGGCCCTCTGGGAATCGCTGTCATTGTCCACAGCTGACCTCGGTTCCTGTGTGGCACAGGAGGCAGCATGATGGAGGGCAACAGCCCAGGGCTTAGAGAGACCAACCCGCATTCAATGTCATCTCTGCTGTGTACCAGTCGCGAGCCCGGGGGTGAGTTATTTAATTTCCAGGAGCTTCGTTTCTCTGGTGTAAGATGGATCGCTTTGCAGAATCGTGAGATGCTGAAACATCACATGTAAAGGAGAACGATGCCTTCACGCACGAGGAGTTCACAACATGGTAGCTGTTATAATCTTATCTCCAGGGGGGGAGTTCTATGGATGCTGGGTCAGGCCCTGTGGCATGTAGTAGTGCCCTATTGTGGGGATCAGTAAGTCACCTCCTCACTAGGACCAGAGTGACTCCCCGCACCCAGTATTTGCCTGGTTCCCATCTCAAACATAGGTGGGCTCATGTCCTGGCGAGGTGCCTCCTTGTACCACTAGGCCACTGCTGTCCTGGACCCAGTGTGCTCATAGGTCCCTGGGTTCCCACCCAGGAGACTCATCCACATGCCATCTGATCCCATGTCTGCACTGAGAGTGAACCCAAACAGCCAGTGTCCACATCAAGCCGGTCTCGGTCCGTTCACATTGCTATAACAAAACACCCGAGACTGGGTAGTTTATAAAGAAGAGAAATTTCTTTCTCACAGTTCTGGAGGCTGGGAAGTCCAAGATCAAGGCGACAGCTTCTACGTCTGGTGAGGGCCATCTGCTGAGTCCTCACATGGCGGGAAGCAGGAGAGCAAAAAGGACCAAACTCCCTAAGTCCCTTGATAATGGCATTAATCCATCCCCAGGGCTCTGCCAAATGCCCAGACACCTGCTAAAAGACCCCTTCTCCTGACCGGTGGCATGGGGATTAAGCTTCGAACACATGAGTTTGGGGGGATACATTGGACCACACACAGCAAAGCCCCATATGAATCACTGGAGTTTGATACTTAAGGGAATCCTGAAAGAACCCTTGGATATCCTCCCCGATGAAGTTGGAATGGGGTCCAGCTGCACAGAACAGAAAACCCCTAAAATACGAATGGCCTAACCAAGTGGCTTCTATTTCTCACATAAAAGCCATCCAGAGACGCCTCCACATGCTACCAGGGACCCGGGGTCCTGTCGGTCCACTGTACCCTCAGGTCTGTAACGGCTGCCGGAGCCCCTGCCATCACCTCTCCATTACAGTCAGCAGAAGGAAGAAGACGGGCGCCCACTTCCTTCTAAGGAGCTTTCCTAAGAGTTCCTCAACCTTCTGCTTACAATTCGTGGGCTAGAACCGAGTCACAAAGCCACACCTAGCTGCAAGGGAAGTTGAGAAATGAAGCCTCACAGCTGGCAGCATTGCCTCCCCGAGTAAAGCCAGAGTTCTACAGGGGATGAAAATGTTCTGAACATAGACAGCGGCGATGGCTGCCCAACCTTGTGAGGGGACTGAACGATGAAGAGAGAGCACTGTCAAGCGCTAAGATGGTGAATCTTTTTTTTTTTTTTTTTTTGCAGTACTGGGGATTGAACCCAGGTGTATTCTACCTCTGAGCTACACCCCCAGCCCTCTTTTTTATTCTTTATTTTGAAACAGGGTCTCCCTAAGTTACAGAGGGCCTCACCAAGTAGCTGAGGCTGGCTGTGAACCCGGATTCTCTGGTCTCAGCCTCCCAGGTACTGGGATTACAAGCGTGCGCCATCACTCCCGGCTTTCATTGACTTTGATGAAGACATAGATCACTTTTTTATCAAATTAGTATGTGCAAGGATGTTGAGTGCTACGCCATGGGCAGGGGAAGGGGCAGCGTGATCAGGCAGCCTGGGCCAGGCGCTCACCTTAGCCTGGCCTCAGTGTGTGACTAGGAGAGTGAGGGAGGGGTGCTGGGTAGACATGCAAGGATCATCCTGACATTTGTCACTAGGATTTGGCTGCAGAGCTTCCCTGAAGTGAGGCGTGCCTGTGCTGGTGACCAGAGGGGGCATGGAATTACTTTCCATTACTGAAGTGGCTCGGTGACAAGCGGGCCTTAGGACCCACACGTTTCCTTACGTGGTGTCTTGGTCAGCTGGGACTGCTTCACAAAGCGCCACAGTGAGAGAGGCTTAAACAGCACACATGTACTCCTTAGGGTCTAAGCTGGGAAGCCCTGGGGACCGGATTCCTGGCGTGCGCTCTCTTCCTGGCTGGCACACGGCCACCTTCTTGCATGAGAGAGGGTGCTCTCTGGTGTTTCTTCTTATAAGGACACTAATCCTATAAATTCAGGGCTCCACCCTTATAACCTCATTTAACTTTGATTTTCTCCTTATAGGAGCTGTCTCCAAATATAGTCACATGGGGGTTTAGGGCTTCGACATATAAATTAGGGGGGAGAGGGGTCAATTCAGTCTCTAGCATTTGATCAGGATAGAATCATGACTTAACCATAGAGAAAAAAAAATGAGTAACCCCTGCCCCCAGTTTTCTAGGGGCAGTTATAGAGCTGTAGTATTCCCTTTTATTTAAAGACCAGTTCTGCCGGGCGTGGTGGTGCACACTTGTAATCCCAGTACTTGGGAGGCTGAGACAGGAGGATCCGGGTTCGCGGCCAGCCTCAGCTATTAGTGAGGCCCTCTGCAACTTAGTGAGACCCTGTTTCAAAAATAAAAAACAAAAAACAGGGCTGGGGGTGCAGCCCGGAGGTAGAATGCCCCTAGCTTTAATCCCTGGTACCGCAAAAAAAAAAAAAAAAAGACCAGTTCCCCCAATTGTTCCCCCCCACACACAGGTGAGACCTGGCCAGGTGCTAGCTTTGAAACTTGATCCTTTGTGACCCACAGCCCATGCTGAGGATTCCGGTCTCTGAAAATGTCAGATATGTGTGAGGGTTATGTGCATTTCCTCTGCACCCCACACACTCCAAATATGAAGGGGTGCACTCCCACCTTGTATCAAATGTTACAAGGAAAGGGGAGGTTAATACAGAGATGGGGGGCTGAGAAGTGGCTTGGCTGTCCCTCCTGCCCCGCCTGTCCCCAGTGCACTGAGTCCAGCCCTGTGTCCCAGGCTCAGGAGCAGGGCCAGTGGGGAGAGGAGCGAGGGGCAGGGAGAGGGTTAAATCGTCCTAATCCTTCAATGTAATGAAACCTGGATGGAGAATCTGCCAAGGGCCAGTCAGGTTCAAAACAGGAAACCCCAGGGGAGTCATAAATGGACACTTCTCTATAGATGTTACATGGATCTCTGGGGAAAGTGCTGGAACTTATCTCATTCCACATTTTTTTTTAACAAATCACGTTGAAGAGGAAGTGCACAACGAGCCCTGCCGGTTTGCCAGTGCCGCTAATCTCTTCCAGGTGCTGAGATGCTAAGGTGAGGGGAAGGAGGAGCTGCTGGAAGCCCCTTTAGCACCGACTAGGGGTGGCAGGAAAATGGCCTGCGAAGGGGCGGGGGAGCAGAGTGCCCAGGGAGCAGTCTTATGAGCTTCCAGCGTTGGGTTCTCTGCAGCCCCCAGTGTTGGTGTGGGGAATAGGGGAAGGAATCTGGGTGCTGGAGGCCCCAACCCACTCAGGAGTCCCCGGGACAGCCCCACTCCTGGGCCTGCACATAGAAGCTGTGTTTTCTTGGATACCCCGTGTGCAGGGTTCCTGCCAGAACTGCAGTCTCTCCCTCCATTGTTGCCAAGTCTCTCCTTCCTGGTTTGTGACTTGCTGACCTTCCTTAGCTCCTAGCAGCCCTTCCCCCTCCTCGACCTATCCTGCCCCTGGACACTGTATCCCTATCATCATTTGGTCTCTCCCACTCCTCCCAATAACCCGGCCAAGGGGCAGCCTCTTCTCCAGTCCAATGCATGGCACCGCTCCACTCCAGCAGGCATTGCCAGGAGAACAGAGGAGCCCCACCTGGAAGCTTCCTCGAGGATGCAGGAAGTCCCCGCCTCCTGTGGGATCGCAGGTGGGGCTGCTCCATCTCAGCGGCCCTGGTCCGCTCCTGTGTGCTAGGACCTCTGCGTTAGGTCTTGTCTTCCGTTTCTCCTGCTTCTATTTCAGATCTGTTTACTGGCTTTGATTTCACTTTGGCACTTACCCACCCCCAAATGGTTCTGATCCTTGCTCTCAGCACCACAACCAACAATAACAAAATGTTCTCTTGGTATTTAGTTTCCAGGCGCCAGGATACCAGCCAGCCAGACCTGGTCTCCACAGACGGAGAAGTTAAGCTAGAAGATTTGTAGGAAGGAGAAGGTCTTCTAATGGTCAGGGATGTAGCTTCATCCTATTGTATATATCAATTGCTTACACATTAAGCTATTCATGTGCCATAGCCTTATCCCGGGTAAACTTTCTCTAGTTTAAACTTCTGGTAGGACAACCAAAGAAGAGAATGACTCAGGCAGGGGCTGCCAATGGGTACCAAAGCCATTGGGGGGGAGTAGTTGGGAAACAGGATCTTTGCATGGTGCCAAAACACCACCTCACAGAATGACTTGCGGATTCACAAGGGGGAAAAGTAACTTTATAAAGTAACGATCTGTGATCAAGTGACTGAGTTAGCATCATTAAGAATTCCAGAACTTACTGGCTTTCTGATAGCATGCGATGTGAAATGTTCTGGCCCCAAATGGTTAACCTTAATCTGAGCACCTTTTTTTTTTTTTTTTTTTGCAGTACTGGGGGTTGAACCCAGGGGCATTCTACCTCTGAGCTACTCCCCCAGCCCTAGTTTTTATTCTTTATTTTGAAACAGGGTCTCAATAAATTGCGGAGGGCCTTACTAAGTAGCTGAGGCTGACTGCGAACCCGGATCCTCCAGTCTCAGCTTCCCAAGTACTGGGATTACAAGCGTGCGCCACCTTGCCGGGCTTGAGCACCTTAATTTCTTAACCAGGGCCAGGGAGCAAAATAAGCCCTAATGCCCCAAGGCATTTGTATTAAGCAGGGTTCTGCAGAGAAGCAGAACCAATAGGAGGCGCATATACAGAGAAAGAGATTTACTATAAGGAATTTATAAGGAATGGGCTCACACTGCTACGGGGTCTGAGAAGCCCCAAGTCCTGCAGTGGCGGGCTGGAGACCCAGGAGGGCCAATGGTGTAGCTCCAGTCCAAGTCCGAAGGCCGGGCACCCAGAAGAGCCAATGGCACAGTTCTAGTCCAGATGTCAGCTGCTAGACCCTAGAGGAGAGCTAACGTTTCCATGTGAGTCAGAGGCAGGGAAAAACCAATGTTCTGGCTTCAGTGCCACCAGGCAGGAGGAGTTCCCTCTTCTTCCTGGGAGGGTCAGCCTTTCTGTTCTATTCAGTCATGGATTGACTGGATGAGGCCCATCCACCATAGGGAGGGCCGCCTGCTTTCCTCAGCCTGTGGATTCAAGTGTTAAGCTCACCTGGAAACGGTCTCACAGGCACAGCCAGAATAATGTTTGGCCAGTGTCAACCTGTGGCCCAGCTAAGCAAACACACACCATCCCTGGGTCCTTTGTATGTAGCTAAAGTCACTTCTCTCCTGTGGGACTAGAATGATTCCAGTGCAGATAGTCATTCAGTTTTGCTGTGTTCTGTGGTTCAGACGAGGGACCCCAGACAAGAAAGCTCAATTTAGAGGAAATAAATGGATAGAGGGACAAGCTAAATGGTACAACAAGAAAGCAATGAGAAAAATCCAGAATACACACACACACACCAAAAACCTAACCTGGTTTCTTTATTTTTAGTTATTTGTTTGTTTATTTATTTTTTGGCTCTTGGTGTTGAACCCAGAGGTGTTCTACCTCCTAGCTATATCTGCAGCACTTTTATTTTTTAGTGTGTGTGTGTGTGTGTGTGTGTGTGTGTGTGTGTGTGGTACTTAGGATGGAACCCAGGGGCATTCTACCTCTGAGCTACATCCCAGCCCTTTATATATATATATATATATATATGTTTTTTTTTTTTTGTTTTGCAGTACTGAGGATTGAACCCAGAGGCATTCTACCTCTGAGCTATACCCCCAGCCCTATTTTTTATTCTTTATTTGGAAACAGGGTCTCACTAAGTTGCAGAGAGCCTCACTAAGTAGCAATCCCGGATCCTCCGGTCTCATCCTCTCAAGTACTGGGATTACAAATGTGCACCACCACGCTGGCTCCTTTATTTTGTTTTATTTTGTTTTTTTATTTTGTTTTATTTTGAAACAAGGTCTCACTAAGTTGCTGAGGGCCTCACTACGTTGCTGAGGCTGTCCTCTAACCTGTGATCCTCCTGTCTCAGCCTCCCAAGTACTGGGATTACAGGTGCATGCCACTGTGCCTGGCTATCTAACCTGGTTTCTTTAAAAAGTCAATGTAGCCAGGCATGGTGGCGCACACTTGTAATCCCAGTACTTGGGAGGCTGAGACAAGAGGATCACAGGTTTGCAGCCAGCCTCAAGAACTTAGTGAGGCCCTCCGCAACTTAGTGAGAACCTATTTAAAAATAAAAGATAGCCGGGCATGGTGGCGCATGATTGTAATCCCAGTACTTGGGAGGCCAAGACCTGAGGATCCGGGTTTGCAGCCAGCCTCAGCTACTTAGTGAGGTCCTCCACAACTTAGTGGACCCTGTTTCAAAATAAAGAATAAAACAGCTGGGCATGGTGTCGCACGCTTGTAATCCCAGTACTTGGGAGGCAGAGACCAGAGGATCCGGGTTTGCGGCCAGCCTCAGCTACTTAGTGAGGCCCTCCGCAACTTCGTGAGACCCGGTTTCAAAATAAAGGATAAAAAATAGGGCCGGGGATGTAGCTCGGAGGTAAAATGTCCCTGGGTTCAATCCTCGGTACCGCAAAAAAAAAAAAGAAAAAAAAAAAAAGAAAGAAAGAAAGAATAAAAAATAGGGTTGGGGATGTAGCTCAGAGGTAGAATGCCCCTGAGTTCAATCCCAAGTATTGCAATAAATAAATAAATAAATAAATAAATAAATAAATAAAGATAAAATAGGGCTGGGGGTATAGCTAAGAGGTAGAATTCCCCTGGGTTCAATCCCCAGTACCACAAACATACATACATACATACATACATACATACATACATAAAGTCAATATAGAAAGAATGATGATAGTTGGGCGTGGGGGTGTACACCTGTAGTCCCAGTTACTTGGGAGGCTCAGGCAGGACCATATAAGCCCAGGAGTTTAAGGCTAGCCTGGACAACATGGTGAGACCCCCCCATCTCAAAAAATAAGCAAACAGAAAAGTGGGTGGAGGAACTATTCCAGAATAAAAAAGAAAAGAGACATAACAGCCAAGTTCAATTTGTGAATCTTGTTTGTTTGGATTCTGGTGCCATTTTTTAAAAAGCTATAAAATAGACTTTGAGGATAATTGGGGAAATTTAAATATGCACCGAATATTAGATGATTTTAGAAATTATCATAAATTTTCTTACATGTGATCATGGAACTGTAGTTATTTTTAGAAGCTGTATATTGAAGTATTTAGGGGGTGAAATGTAGCTAAGATTATTTTCAAATATTTTAGCAAAGAAAATACACAAATTATTGGTAGAAATCCTTACCAAAAAATATCTATCACCTCTCCCTGAATATCAGCAAAATTCTCAGGCATATCATTGACTTTGATTAGGTTACATGTCCATCTCTACACTAATCACTGTGCCTGGGCCCAAGTCTACGCCTTGCTCTTGGGCCAGGGGAAGGGAAGGTTCAGTTCCATTGAAAGCACAGAACTGAGGATGTTACCCCCAGATACTATCCAGAAAAAGGGCTAATGGACACTATACCATAAAAAAAATGTAGCCATCCACCAGAATATTAGTCTTCCTCCATCCTCAGTGAGATGTGGGGAGGCAGTGACGCTCTTCCTAAAGTAAATATTTGCTGAGTTGTTTTTGAATTTTTATCATGATTCAGTATCTGAGAGCTTTCTCTATACATCTGAGACACAGTGTCTGAACCAGTGGAGATATTGCCCTCTGTAAGGCTGTGTATAGTCTAAAAATGTTCCACAGAAGCCGGGCAAGATGTCGCACACCTGAAATCCCCATAACTTGGGAGGCTGAGACAAAAGGATCGCAGGTTCGAAGCCAGCCTCAGCAACTTAGCGAGGCTCTCAGCAACTTAGTAAGACCCTGTTTCCAAATAAAAAATAAAATAGGACCCTGGCTTGGTGGCGCACGCTTGTAATCCCAGTACTTGGGAGGCTGAGACCGGAGGATCCGGGATCGCAGCCAACCTCAGCTACTTAGGCCCTCTGCAACTTAGTGAGACCCTGTTTCAAAATAAAGAATAAAAAAATAGGGTTGGGGGTATAGCTTGGAGGTGGAATGCCCCTGGGTTCAATCCCCAGTACCGCAAATAAAATAAAATAGAAAAGAAGAAAAGAAAAGAAAAGAAATAGGGCTGGGGATGTAGCTTGGAGGTAGGATACCCTTGGGCTCAATCCCTAGTACCACCACACACACACACACACACACACACACACACACACACACACACACTAAAGTTCCACAGGAAACTGAAAAAGAATAAAGAATCAAGTCGGGCGTGGTGGTGCATGCTTGTAATCCCAGTACTTGGGACCGGAGGATCCGGGGCCAGCCTCAGCTGCTTAGTAAGGCCCTCCACAACTTCGTGAGACCCGGTTTCAAAATAAAGTATAAAAAATAGGGCCGGGGGTGTATCTCGGAATTAAAATGCCCCTGGGTTCAATCCCTGATACCGCAAAAAAAAATAAATAAATAAAAAGAATAAAGAATCAGCTCATGGTGGGGTTAAAGTATGGCAGGAGAAAAACACAAGTGGTAGTTTTTTTTTTGCGGTACTGGGGATGGAACCCAGGGGCATTCTACCTCTGAGCTACACCCCCAGCCCTATTTTCTATTCTTTATTTTGAAACAGGGTCTCACTAAGTTGCGGAGGCCTCACTAAGTAGCTGAGGCTGGCCGCAAACCCGGATCCTCCTGTCTCAGCCACCCAAGTACTGGGATTACAAGCGTGCACCACCATGCCCGGCTCACAAGTGGTAGTTGACACTGAGAAACACAGAAATCCCAACCCTCTGTTCTGACACACACACATCCCAGTAGCAGCAAGGTTAGAGCCAGGTAGAATGTGTGACATTCTGGGTGGAGACCTGTGTCCTGCAGTGGTTTAGCCTGGACTGTTGTACCTTGATCGCCCACAGAGGCCCTTGCATCCCCAGTGCCCGGAGGGTGAAATCAGACAGCCCTTGAGCTTGCTGGAGCTGGACTTGGGAACCACTGTGGAGTTGAATTTGCTGACCTAGATGTAGCGTGCCGCCCACAAAAACCTCACACTGCAGCAAAGCCCTTTCTTGTGCTGAGGCAGCTGGCCAAGCACGATGTCGCAATGACTCAGTTCCCAGTAAAGGTCTGAAGAAATCAGGGGCAGGGTTACGGCCCCGGACCACAGCCCCCGGGGACCTTCCTGTTTGTTGCATGGGTGACAGAGGGGCGAGAAGGGGGGGGGGGCTGTCCGTTTGTGGGCACCGGTGTTTCCTCAGGAGGACCCAGGGCCGGGGCTTGGATTTGAGTCTTGTGTGCCGCGTCTACACACGCTGGCCAGACAGCGAGACTTGGACTGAAACTCCAGAACTAGCCACAGAGGCCCAGAGCAGTTTTGGAAGCTGGTCTTAAAATCATGTGAATCAAATCATGTTTCTCCTTGATTTCCATTTTGAAAGC
>PVJS01022664.1:14487-30425 GCA_004027185.1 Glis glis
GCCCGCCTCAGCTACTTAGTGAGGCCTCTGCAACTTAGTGAGACCCTGTTTCAAAATAAAGAATAAAATAGGGCTGGGAGTGTAGCTTGGAGGTAGAACGCCCCTGGGTTCAATCCCCAGTACCACAAAAAAAAAAAAGCATGATAGGTTTATATGAGGAAGATTACATCCATAAAACGAGGGTTAAAAACTCTGCGGGCTCTGAGGCCTTTCCTGCTAAATGAAGCAGGTTGAACATGAGTGTGAGCTTCTACCTGCTCCCAAACCCCACTAAAATGTGAGAGTAAAGAGACTTAAGGGGGGGGGCATAAGTCCAAAAGGGAGATAAGAACAGAGAAGAGGATTGAAGATAGTCTAACCAGGTGTGGTGGCACATGCCTATAATCCCAGTACTTGGGAGGCTGAGACAGGAGGATCACAGGTTTGAGGCCAGCCTCAGTAACTTAGCAAGACCCTCAGCAACTTAGGGAGACCCTGTTTCAAAATAAAGAATAAAAAGACCGGGGTATAGCTCAAAGGTAGAATGCCCCTGGGTTCAATCCCCAGTACCAAAAAAAATTGTCTTCATTTGGAAATTAGATAAAGAATAAACTAACCTCAGACACCAGAGAGGAGGGAAGAGCCAAGAAAAGAAGCTGGCCGATGTCTCTGATGTCCCCACAGCCCTAGGAATCGGGGCTGCAGGTGCTTCTGAAGACCAGCTGTGTCAACTTGAGCCCTGGTGAAGATTTCCATGAGAAGGAATTCGATCCCGACACCCTCCGGCCTCTGCGGCAAAGTGCCACCCTTCGTCAAGCCAGAGGCTGGCCCCTGGTCCCACAGAGAGCTGGAGCCAGAGGCATGCTGGACTTGGGGGCAACTGAGGGCAGAAGGTTGGTACAAAATGGGGGGGCAGGTGAAAGTCCACGTACCAGCCAGGGAGCCCTCCTCACACTGGGCTCCAGCCTCTGCAGATACATTTCTAACCCGGGCAGAGATTTAGAGAACTCCCCCCTGAGAAAACCTGCCACTGCTGCTACCGACACCGCCACCGAGAGGGGAGAGACATGGAGATCCGATCTCGTGGGAGTCCCCCTGAGGCCACCTGGCCCCTGACTGCTCACCCAATCTCAAATCTTTAACAGGGTTTTAGTATGGCATTCGTAAATAGGGGTAGACAACAAAAACAGGTAAGTGGTGGGAAGTCTCTTAACATGAGAGACAGAGATCAAGAAAAGCCAACAGAAAAAAGTAAAATAAATAACAATTTAAAAAGAGAACCCAAGAAGAGTCAGAAGAAGAAAACTTTAGAAGAAAAAGGCAGCAGAAAAAAAATCTTAAAAATCAACCCACAATAAATATGCTCAAAGAGATAAAAGTAGATTTTTTGAATCCATGAAAAACACATGTGATAGGATGATAACCTGATATCTTGATATCCTGATAGGATAGTCAGGTGGGCACGGTGGCACATGCCTGTAATCCTAGTAGTTGGGAGGCTGAGATAGGAGGATCGCAGGTTTGAGGACAGCCTCAGTGACTTAGTGAGGCACTCAGCAAGTTAGTGAGACACTGTTTCCAAAAACAAAAACAAAAACAAAAACAAAAAATTAAAAGGGCTGGGGGTGTAGCTTGGAGGTAGAATATCTCTGGATTCAAACCCTAGTGTATATATATATATATATATATATATAGAAAGATAGATAGATAGATAGATAGATATAGATATAGATATATAAACCTTGAAGGTAGAATGCCCCTGAGTTCTATCCCCAGTACAATAAATAAATAAATAAATATCAGGGACCAATTTAGGAGACCTAACAGTTGAGCAACTGGTGTTCCATAAAAAGAATAGAAAAAATGGAAAGCAGGAAATAATGTGTTTGGTTTGGTTTGGTTTGGTTTGGTACTGGGGATTGAACCCAGGAGCACTCTACCTCCGAGTTATACTCCCAGCCCTTTTTATTTTTTATGTTGAAACAGGGTCTCACTAAGTTGCTGAGGCTGTCCTCAAACCTGTGATCCTCCTGTCTCAGCCTCCCAAGTACTGGGATGACAGGCATGCGCCACCATATCTGATGGAAATGTTTTAAAGAATAACACAACCCAAGAAAGCATTTTTAAAAGGAAGGCCATGTATTTTTAGATAGAAAGGGCCTATTTAAAGTCTTACTCAATGATTGAAATAATTCCAAAACAAGGCACAAAATTGTGAAATTTCAGAACGACAATGAATAAAGAGAAGATCCAAAACACTTCTGGAAGGGGGGCAGGCCATAGACAAAGGATCAGGAAGTGGAAGTCTTTGGATTCTCAACTGGAACGCTCAGGCTGGAATAAGATGAACAATTGATGCCTTCAGAATTCTGTTTTAAATCTGTGCAGCCAAACTCACACGCCAAGTGTGAAGGCGGAATGAAGACATTTTCAGAAGTGTAAGGTTTCAAAATTTTATCTCCCGAGCAGCCTTTCTCTGGAAACCATTGGATGATATAGTCCATGAAAATGAAGGAATAAATAAATTAAAACCCAGGGAACAGGGTTTGGACTGGGAGGAAGGGAGGGTTCCAGGACACCCCCAAGAAAAAGAAATGCAAAGCTAGGAGTGGTGGTGCATGTTTGTAATCCTAGTACTATGGAGGCCAAGACAGGAGGATCACAGGTTTGAGGCCAGCCTCAGCAACTTAGCAAGACCCTCAGCAACTTAGTGAGACCCTGTTTCAAATAAAAAATAAAAGGGGCTGGGGATGTAGCTTAGAGGTAGAATGCCCCTGGGCTCAATCCCTAGTACCAAAACAAAACAAAACAAAACAAAAAACCACAACTAGAAACGCAAAAGATTGAAATAATTGGAATTATTTCAATCATTGAGTAAGACTTTAAATAGGCCCTTTCTATCTAAAAATACATGGCCTTCCTTTTAAAAATGCTTTCTTGGGTTGTATTATTCTTTGTGTCTGTAGCCGATGGGGGGGAGACCTCCATTTCTAGCAGAAAGTTTGGGGAAGAATTCGCAATATGTATACTGACAATTGAACAAATAGAAAATGGGGCAATATTTATCCCCAGGAAAAAGGAGAAAAAGTTTGTGCCACGTAGGAACTGCAAGCACTGTACTATGCTCCACAGCTTAGCTGTGAGCTGTGGTCATCTTGGCATCACAAATGCTGGCTACTGATTAAACCAAAAACTGCAATATAGGCAAATTAGGAGGATAGGGAAAGGGAAGATAGACGAGAGTTACATCCTTATTTTCCAAAGAAGGAAGACAATAAATAGATAAAAAGAAGAAGCTGTAAAAGTTGGAAACTCAGTTTCTAGGAATCAGGAGTGGGAAGAGAGGGGAGGGGACTGCTCGTTTTAATATTTTAAAAATTATTTTACTTTTTTTGTGGTTCTTGGGATTGAACCCAGGGGCATTGTACCTCTGAGCTACACCCTAGCCTTTTTTTTTTGTAGTAGGGGGCGGGGGTTGAACCTAGAGGCATTCTAAATACCTCTGAACTATACTCCCAGCCCCCCCTTTTTAATTTGAAACAAGATTTTGCTAGATTACTGAGACTCAAAACCTGTGATCCTCCTGTCTCAGTCTCCAAGTATTAGGATTATAGGCGTGTACCACCACACCTGACTTCATTTATGTTGAAACAGGGTCTCGTGAGCTTATTTGGAGGTTCTAGCAGGGGAGCACAGCTACTTGTATACCCTTGACCTCCTCTCTCTGGGAAGGTTGTCCTCTTTAACAGCGTCAGTGCAGCTTGGGGAAGGACGCACATGGAGGCGTGAGGGAGGAAGGGGACACCTGCCTAGCCAGCCAGATCAGCTGAATCAACCGTGGTGATCAATGGGGGGACAGATGGTCTCACTAGGTTACTGCGGCTGGCCTTTAACCTGTGAGCGTCCTGTGTCAGCCTCTCAAGTACTGGGATGACAGGTGTACACCACCGTGCCTGGCTAAAATTTTACTTTTAAAATAATGCATATGAGCCGGGCATGGTGGCACATGCCTGTCATCCCAGTACTTGGGAGGCTGAGACAGGAGGATTGCCAGTTTGAGGACAGCCTCAGCAATGTAGCAAGACTCTCAGCAACCTAGGGAGATCCTGTTTCAAAACAAAAAGTAAAAAGGGTTGGAGGTGTAGCTTGGTGATAGAATGCCCCTGGGTTCAATCTCTGGTACCACAAAAGGAAAATAAAATAATGCGTACATATTGTTTGACAAAAAACAGTAACAGAAAAAGATCATATTTGAATTGGGGAAGAAGTTAAACTAACAGCAGCCGGCATTTGTGGAGTGTTTGCTTTATGCCAGGAACTATGATAGGCATTTTACTTATAGGATTTAATTTAATCTCTAAACACAGGCCCTGCAGAGCAGCGATTCTCACCCCTTTCCTGTGCTTGCACCCGAAGGACAGGACTGTGCCCGCTACTCACTCCCACCTGGGAGTCCAGGGCTATACATAATTCCTCACTCTAAAATTTCATCCGTTTTCTCCTATTCAAGGAAGCAGATATGAGTAAGAGATTTAGAGTGATATTGTTTGGGGGAATAACCTAAAATCATCTCAAATGTGATTTTGTTTTTTGTGGTACTGGGGATTGAACCCAGGGGCATGCTACTTCTGAGCCCATTTTATTTTTATTTTTTTGCGGTACCGGGGATTGAACGCAGGGACGTTCTACCGCCTCACTATGCCCCTGGCCCTATTTTTTTATACTTTATTTTTGAAACCGGGTCTCACGAAGTTGCGGAGGGCCTCACTAAGGAGAGAGAGAGAGAGAGAGCGAGAGAGAGCGCGAGAGAGCTGAAGCTGTGAACCCGGATCCTCCGGTCTCCGCCTCCCAAAGTACTGGGATTACAAGCGTGCGCCACCACGCCTGGCTCCATTTTAATTTTTAATATTGAAACAGGGTCTTGCTAAGTTGCTGAGGCTGGCCTCAAACCTGCCATCCTCCTGTCTCAGCCTCTCAAGAACTGATTTAAAAAGAGGAAACCAGTGCAAATCCCAGGACCTTAGTGAACCTTGGTGGCCTATCTCGTACCCTTCAGAGGGCATAGAGCCACAGAGGCACCTGGAGGCGGGTTCAGGGCCCAGACCTCCTGCCTTCTGCAGTCGGCGCTGGTAGAACGGCGACAGCGCACAGCTTGACTATCTGACCGAGCTCATCATGAGGCCCCAAATCTCTTTTTCTTTCCGAGTCCGGGCCACTCTTTACCAATGTGCCATAGAAATTGTTATTGTCAGAGGAAAATACTTCTATTTTGATTTAGATATGCTACAGAATCCATACCTTCAGGGAACATTTTATTGAACATCTATCATGTGTCAAACCAACAACTAGACCATTGGGGTAGAAAATATTTTTAGAGGCCAAATCCTTTCTTTTTAAATACCAAATCTTGCTGGGCATGGTGGTGCACACTTATAATCCCAGTACTTGGGAAGCTGAGACTGGAGGATCCAGGTTTGCCGCCAGCCTCAGCTACTTAGTGAGGCCCTCTGTAACTTAGTGAGACCCCGTTTCAAAATAAAGAATAAGCCGGGCATGGTGGCGCACGCTTGTAATCCCAGTACTTGGGAGGCAGAGACAGGAGGATCCGGGTTCGCGGCCAGCCTCAGCTACTTAGTGAGGACCTCCGCAACTTTGCGAGACCTGGTTTCAAAGTAAAGGATTAAAAAATAGGACCGGGGGTGTAGCTCGGAGGTAGAATGCCCCTGGGTTCAATCCCTGGTACCGCAAAAAAAAAAAAAAGAATAAAAAAAGAGGGCTGGGGGTGTAGCTTGGAGGTAAAATGCCCCTGGGTTCAATCCCCAGTACCGAAATAAATAAGTAAATAAATAAATACCAAATCTGATATAGACGTAGACACAGCATTGCAATAGAAATAAAAAGAAGGTACCACACTTGAAGGCGGTAGGGGTGAAAGAGACCCTGTTCTGGTCAGAAACTTCCCTTCTCAATCCCTGGGGGCCTCCATTTAGTACTTTGCGGAGCACACTTAGAAAAATAGCTACAGAGAGCCAGGCATGGTGGTGCACGCTTGTAATCTCAGTACTTTGGGAGGCAGAGACCGGAGGATCCGGGTTCACGGCCAGCCTCAGCTCTCTCTCTCTCTCTCTCTCTCTCCTTAGTGAGGCCCTCCGCAACTTCGTGAGACCCGGTTTCAAAATAAAGAATAAAAAATAGGGCCGGGGGTGTAGCGCAGAGGTAGAATGCCCCTGGGTTCAATCCCCGGTACCGCAAAAAAAAAAAAAAAAAAAGCTACAGAGTCAGGCATGTGGTGCACCCCTATCATCCCAGTACTTTGGGAGCTGAGACAGGAGGATTGCAGGTTCGAGGACAGCCATAGCAAGTAGTAAGACTGTCATCAACTTAGACCCTGGTTTTTTTTTTTTTTTGCGGTACTGGGGATTGAACTCAGGGGTGTTCTACCTCCGCGCTACACCCCCGGCCCTATTTTTTTATACTTTATTTTGAAACCGGGTCTCACGAAGTTGCGGAGGGCCTCACTAGGTAGAGAGAGAGAGAGAGAGAGACAGGGAGAGAGAGAGAGAGAGAGAGCGAGAGAGAGCTGAGGCTGGCCGCGAACCCGGATCCTCCGGTCTCCGCCTCCCAAAATACTGGGATTACAAGCGTGCGCCACCACGCCCGGCTACCCTGTTTTAAAAATAAAAATAAAATAGGACTGGGGGTGTAGCTTGGAGGTAGAATGCTCCTGGATTCAGTCCCCAGTATCACCAAAAAAAAAAAGAAAAGAAAAAGAAAAAAAAAAAGTAGCCAGGCATGTGGCGCATTCCTGTCATCCCAGTACTTAGGAGGCTAAGACAGGAGGATCACAGGTTTGAGACCAGCCTCAGCAACATAGTAAGACCCTCAGCAACCTAGCGAGATCCTGTTTCAAAATAAAATATAAAAAGAGCCGGGGATGTAATTTAGTGGTACAGTGACTCTGGGTTCAGTCCCCAGTAACACAAACACATACACGCAAGAGGGGAACACTTGTATAAATGTGTATTCCTAAACAGAGTGTGGTGGTCCACGCTGCAATCCCAATACGTGGGGGACTGAGACAAGAGGATCTCAGATTCAAGGCCAGCCTCAGCAACTTAGTGAGGCCTTGTTTCAAAATTTAAAATAAAATAGGGCTGGGGGTGTATCTCGGAGGTAGAATGCCCTTGGGTTCAATCCCCAGTATCATACACACACACACACACACACACACACACACACACATGCACACGCGCACGCACACACACATGCACACGCGCGCACACACACATGCACACGCGCGCACGCACACACACACATGCACGCGCGCACACACACACACGTACACACACAAAATATTCCTGGGTCCTGTACCAGACAGACAGAAACCGAATTTGATTGTGGATGGAAGAATTGCCATTAATTTATGTTTTCCTTTTAGCTTTCTTTTTTTTTTTTTTTGCGGTACCAGGGATTGAACGCAGGGGTGTTTTACCTCCGTGCTACGCCCCCGGCCCTATTTTTTATACTTTATTTTGAAACCGGGTCTCACGGAGTTGCAGAGGGCCTCGCTAAGGAGAGAGAGAGAGAGAGAGAGAGAGACAGGGAGAGCGAGAGAGCTGAGGCTGGCCGCGAACCCAGATCCTCTGGTCTCCGCCTCCCAAAGTACTGGGATTACAAGCGTGCGCCACCACGCCCGGCTTAGCTTTCTATTTATAAAAATTTTTAAACTTATAGAAAAGTTGAAAGAACGCAATCATTACCCCTACACCTCCCACCTAGATTCCACAATTTTTTTTCTAGTACTGGGGATTGAACCTAGGGACATTCTACCTTCGAGCTACACCCTCAGTCCTATTTTATTTTTTATTTTGAAACAGGGTCTCACTGGGTTGCTGAAGCTGGCCTCAAACCTGCAATCCTCCAGTCTCAGCTGAGATAGTTCAAACTAAATTTCTAACATCCTGACACTTTACTCTTGCTGTGGACAGAGCTGCCCCCCCCCCCAGATGTGTTGGAATCTTCCCTCTGGTACCAGTGAAGGTGACCTTATTGTAAGAGGGTCTTTGCAGGTGTAATCAAGTCTCTACTGGATTAGGGTGGGTCTCACCTCCAATGACTGATGTCCTTATAAGGGAAAAGAAATTTGAAGTCAGGGAGACACCCCGGGAAGGTCAAATGACTACGGAGACAGAGACTGGGGTTTGTGCTGTCATAAACTAACGTTGAAGCCGGGCGTGGTGGCGCACGCTTGTAATCCCGGTACTTTGGGAGGTGGAGACCAGAGGATCCAGGTTCGCGGCCAGCCTCAGCTCTCTCTCTCTCTCTCTCTCTCTCTCTCTTTTCCTGTCTCTCTCTCTCTCTCTACCTAGTGAGGCCCTCCGCAACTTCCTGAGACCCGGTTTCAAAATAAAGTATAAAAAATAGGGCCGGGGGTGTAGCGCGGAGGTAGAACGCCCCTGGGTTCAATCCCAGGTACCACAAAAAAAAAAAAAAACAGTGTTGAATGACTACGATCACCAGTAACCACCAGAGACACAGAGGCGAGGAAGGGCCCTTCCATAGAGTCTCAGAGGTAGCATGGCCCTGCAGACACCTTGATTTTGGACTTCTAGCCTCCAGAACAAAAAAAAAACTTCTTTTTTTTGTGGTACTGGGGATTGAAGCCTGGGGCTTCTACCTCTGAGCTACACCCCCAGCCCTTTTTGTTTTTTGGTTTTGAAACAGGGTCTTGCTAGGTTGCTGAGAGTCTCGCTATGTTGCTGAGGCTGTACTTGAACCTGCAATCTTCCAGTCTCAGCCTCCCAAGTACTGGGATGACAGGTGTGTGCCTGGCTGAATAAATTTCTGTTGTAAACCACCCAGTTTGTGGCAATTTGTTATGGCAGCCCTAAAAGAGCAATATAACCCCTAAATACAGGTACTACCTAAATGCAGTATTTAGTGGGAATAAGGGTAATCTCATAACCAATACCATTATCACACCTAATTAGCAGTAATTCTGTAATATCCAAGTCACAATCAAATGTATCCAATTATCCTCAAAACATCTGTAGCTTTTCTTTTCTTTTCGTGGTACTGGGGATTGAACTCAGCAGCATTCTACCTTCGAGCTATACGCCCAGCCCCATTTTTTATTTTTATTTTAAAACAGGATCTCACTAGGTTGATGAGTCTCACTACTTGCTAAGGCTGTCCTCGAACCTGTGATCATCCTGTCTCAGCCTCTCAAGTATTGGGATTACAGGCATGTGCCACCATGCCCAGCTTCTTTTCCTTTTTGATCCAGGATTCAATCAAAGTATCTTATAGTCATTTGATTATTATCTCTCTCTGATTTCATTTATTCTAAAATAATTTACCTTTAAAAGAAAATGAAGCTGGGCATGGTGGCACACGCCTGTCATCTCAGTATTTGGGAGGCTGAGACAGAAAGATTGCAGGTTCTAGGACAGCCTCAGAAACTTAACAAGACCCTGTTTTAAAATAAAAAATTTAAAAGGGCTGGGGGGTAGCTCAGAGGTAGAACCCCCCTGGGTTCAATCCTCAGGACCAAATAAATAATACATAAATAAATAAATAAATAAATAACGCCGGGCGTGATGGCACACATGCCTGTGATCCCAGTACTTGGGAGGCTGAGACAGGAAGATCACAGGTTTTGAGGATAGCCTCAGCAAGTAGTGAGACTCATCAACCTAGCGAGACCCTGTTTCAAAATAAAAATAAAATAGGGCTGGGGGTGTGGCTCAGAGGTAGAATTCCAGCCGGGCCTGATGGCACACACTTGTAATCCCAGTACTTGGGAGGCTGAGACCGGAAGATCTGGGTTCTCAGCCAACCTCAGCTACTTAGTAAGGCCCTCTAACTTAGTGAGACCCTGTTTCAAAATAAAAAATAGGACTGAGGGTGTAGCTCAGTAGTAGAATATCCCTGGGTTCAATCCCCAGTACCGCAAAAAAAAAAAACCAGAGGTAGAATTCCCCTGGCTTCAGTCCCCAGTATCACACACACACACACACACACACACACACACACACACGAACACACACAAAGTAAATAAATAAATAAATAATTTAATTAATTAATAAGGTTACTAGTAGCCCACACGGGTTAAGTGCCATGTGCCAAGGATTTTCCATGTGTCAACTCACTTAAGTCACCCATTAATCCTTTACAGTAGATGATTGTACTTAGCCCCATTTTACAGATGAGGAAATGAAGTTGTGAAGTTAGGCTGCATGGGGCCACGCAGCTGGCAAGTGGAAGAGTTACATTTGACACTCAGATGCCTGACACCAAAGACCGAGCTTGGAACCACCAGGCTATTGCCAATTTGGCTGCAAACAAAGACAACTCCTTAAAAACAACTGAATTGAAGCCAGGTGTGGTGGCGCACACTTGTAATCCCAGTACTTGGGAGGCTGAGACTGGAGGATCTGGGTTCTCAGCCAGCCTCAACTACTTAGTGAGGCCTCCGCAACTTAGTGAGACTCTGTTTCCAAATAAGAAATAAAATCAGGTTGGGGGTATAACTTGAAGGTAGAATGCCTCTGGGTTTCATCCCATACCAAAAAAAAAAAAAAAAAAGAAAGAACTGAACAGTACTTGGGAGGCTGAGACAGGAGACAGGAGGATCGAAGGTTCGAGGACAGCCTCAGCAAGTACTGGGACTCTCAGCAACCTAGAGAGATCCTGTTTCAAAACAAAAAATAAAAAACAGGGCTGGTGGTGTAGCTCGGAGATAGAATGCACCTGGGTTCAGTCTCTAGTACCCAAAAACAAAAAAGAACTGAACTTTGCAATATCTATAGTTTTTAAAAACAAAAAACAAAAGCCAAAAACTGTGCTCTAAGATGATAGGTATTAAGAGCAAAATTTAAAGAAAGAGTCATTGCCTACAAGCTAGTAACTTTCTCATCAGGTCTAAATTGCCAATACCGTGGTTTAGGGTAGATAGTGGGATGGGCCTGGGATGTGATAATAAGGCTTTCTTCCAACTCACCCAGAAGCCTTATCAGGGAATGAACTGGAGCAGGGACTTTGGCTCAGGCAAGTGTTAAAAGCCGCTGCTTTTCTCTGCTGCATCTGGGGTGGCTGCTCAGGGCTTACGCCCTGCAGGTTAGTGAAAGTGTGGGCTGGATGGGGAGAGAGCCGCTCTCCTTAGGTAACTGTGTCCAGGTGGTCTTTGTCCCAGGGTACTGGGGAAGCAGAAGGCCCCCTTTCTCAGTCTGCACCGAGGCGCCCCTGGGCCAGCAGAGGCCCTCTCTGAGCAAAGTTCCTCCAGGTTGAAGCTGTTCCCGGTTCAAGGGTAACCAGCTAGCATCTCTTCATGAGAGAAAACTTCCTCCTCCCGACAGGATTTTCCAGTTATGTTTATTAGCCTAGGTGTAACCTGAAATTCAAAAGTAATTATATCGCTCTTAACTGTTAAGGTCGCCCCAGCAACCTGCCAGTCTCCTGTTTCCCTTCTCAGGACCCACTTTCTCTTCTCCACTTTGACCTCAGGGTCTAGCCAAGCCAGGGCTGTATTTAGCTGTATTTAGTAAGTAGCCTTACTCCCAGGGCCCCAAGTCTCTGGCCAGTCCCCCCACCAATCCCTCCCTCCCTGGGCCTTTACCTGCCAGGGAGCAGCTGAGGGGTGTTCAGGGAGCCCTGGGCGGGGGGGGGGGGGTCCATTAGGATAAAGTGAAGAATAAACAGAAGCAGATGTCCCTGCAGCCCAGGTCCCTAGGCCACTGAAAAACAGGAAACTGGGATGACTGGCTGATAAGGGCTGTCTCCAGGGCCAGGGACTCCTCGGAGCCAGGAGCCCAGCTGGCCTTCTCACCTCCTTACAACCACCTCGTTTCCCTCCCCTGGAGACAGGCCAGAGGCCTCTTCCTCCTTCTTTCCCTCCACATGAATATAGACAATATCTTCACATTCTTTCCCTCAGTCCAGGCCAGTGAGCACTGGGCTGGGTGAGGCCTAGCAGGTGTGTAGATGAGAGGTCCCAGGTTGGGTCCCCAGCACTGCAAAATTAAACACAGGAAGACAAGATGTTGCACAGACAACTATTCTCCTGTGAGGACATGCGTACCTTGCCCGCAGGCACACACAAGCTGAAGTCTAGGCTGCGATTTAAAAGCGCTGAGGTGACTCCCTTCCCCAGGAATGATGTTCTCCAAAACTCCACAGTGCACCATGGAATGGGTGTCCTAGCTTTGCTAAAGGGCTCCCAGGGTCTATGGGGTTTCACCTCTGCAGTGAGGAGGGTGAACAAGGAAACTTCCAGCACCCCTTCTGTGCTCTGCAATCCTCTGGCCCTAAGGGCCCTTTTTGGTATCCACCCCGGCCCAGAAAGGGATCAGAGCCACCAAAACTGACCTGCAGGATGTGGGTGGCAGCGCCGAGCTGAGGATTCTGTGGGACCCTCCCCTGGCATGTCATTCTATAGCAGCGTTCAAAAGACAGAATTATCATGGACCCCGGACTGACTTAGCTTTTTTTTTTTTTCGGTACCCGGGATTGAACCCAAGGTCATTCTACCTCTGAGCTACACCCCCAGCCCTATTTTTTATTCTTTATTTTGAAATAGGGTCTCACTAAGTTGCGGAGGGCCTCACTAAGTAGCTGAGGCTGGCTGCGAACCCAGATCGTCTGGTCTCAACCTCCCAAGTACTGGGATTACAAGTGTGCACCACCACACCCAGCTTAGCATTTTTAATTTTGTGTGTGCGTGTGTGTGTGTGTGTGTGTGTGTGTGTGCACGCGCGCGTGTGGTGCTGGGGATTGAACTCAGGAGCATTCTACTTCTGAGCTACACCCTCAGCCCTATTTTATTTTATTTTTTATTTTGAAATAGGGTCTTGCTAAGTTGCTGAAGCTGGCTGCAAACCTGCGATCCTCCTGCCTCAGCCTTCCAAGTACTGAGATTACAAGCATGCGCCACCACGCCCAGTACATTTTTAATACTTCCTTAATATGTTCAAGTTAAATTTAGGTATCAATTCCTTCTGCCTGTAAGTAGTCTACAGTCATAAGAGTCAAGCGTGGAGGAAGCGAAGCCGGGGTGTTAGCGCCCTAACTTCAGGGGTGTCTAAGCAGGGGTTGCCTTCCCTCCGTGGTGTGAGTTTCTCCCCACAGACCCAGTGGTGTCACTGTGCTGGGTGACCCTGGGTGCAGGTGACACAGGTAACGGGACTCCCTCTTTTTGTCCCTCTGCTGCTGTCCCTCTTGGGTGCCTCCCTCCTGTTTGGGAGTCTTGGTCGTAGTCCTGGCAGCTTGGGGTGGAGAGGCAGCGGCTCACAGAGGGGGGCACACAGACATCTTAGGAAGGATATCCACAGAGCCACGGGGAGAGGGAGATGTGGCTGCGGGGTGGGAGAGGGAGGACCGCAGGACAGGGCCAGGGGAGAAGCTGAAGTGCTGGGCAGTTGCAACAAGAGCCCCACCCGGATCCCACAGGATCTCCGAAGCCACACGGGCCTGACAGAGCGGGGCGTTTGCACCCCGCTCCCCATTCCCTATCCCCATGCAGTTGAGTTAGGCTTGGGCTGCCCCCCAAGAAGGGGCCAACCTTGTCCTAGGCAGCTCCCCTCAGTCAGGGCTGTTTCTGAGGTGGAAGGGACTGGCTGTGAGCCGCCATCAGTCCCCAAGGGGAACCTGGGCAGAGGCTACCAGGGGTTCAAAGCCAGCTTGCTGCGTGACCTTGACCAAATCCCTTACCCTTGTGTGGTGTGCGTTTCAGTGTCCTATCTGTAAACAGGGAAACTGTGCGGGTTATAGGAGACCGTGTTCCTGTGGGGGACAGAAAGCACACCCCACCCCACTGGCTTAGGTCCAGGGAGCTGCTGGACCTAAGCCAGTTCAGCGCATTTATGAGGGGGCAGGGCTCCTACCTGATAAAGGTGTGGCCCTCTCTCTCACTTCCTGCTCCCAGGGGCAGGTGCGGCTGGCTCTCCTGGCTGCTGTTCTCCAGCTCTGGGGACAGCACATGGAAGCCCAGCCCAGGTCCTCCAGGAGCCTGGTCTTCTTGCCCTCCCTCCCCTTCTTCACGGGGTCCTGGTAGGCTGGGGGCTGGGGGGGGGGCCTCTGTTCTGCCATCCGGCACAGACCCCTGCTCAAGGTGGCCTGTCAGGCTCTGTGTCATTTGCCTTTGTCCTCTGCATGTGCCGATCCCTCAGGAACCCCACAGGAAAGGATGCATGGAGGAGCTATGGCAGAATTCAGGCATTCCTGGGGCCCCCCATATCCCACCTGTACTCTCAATAGAATAAATATGGAAAGATAGCAATAGAATGGAGTGGGGGTGTGGCCAATGTGTTTCGGGGCCCCCCAGGACGTATGGGGACTTGATGTGAACTGGAAAAGGTTCCTCCTCTGAGCAGACATAACCTCATGAGAGCATAGTAAACAGTGGCCTTGTGCAAACTAGCAAAAGCCTGTAGTACTCCCCAGGAACTTGAGGTGCAGTGCACAACCTGCTCAACCTTACAGGGAAGCCCTGAGTGAAGGTCCACTCAATACCACAGGCTTCTTGCCCTGCCAGGTTTCTCAGCCCACACCAACTCTAAGGTGTAGCCTTGAGTTCTGGTTTCTGAGGCAGCTCCGGGAACACCCAGGGGCCAGCTTCCCACACACCCAACATCTCTCTCCAACTCAGAGTCTTGGATGTTGCTGTCTGTGATGACATTCATAGACTCCTAGAATGGTCGGGGCCCTAGAGAGATCACTAATCACTGTTGAATGACAGGGGGCCGAAGCCTGTCTCCTCAAGGACAGACCCCAGACACAGGGGCACCCAGCCCCGTGAGGGCCTTTGCTGTATATATACATCTAACCAGTCTCTGCTGCTTTGCCCAGAACCCACGCCCTTAACACATCTGTCCATAAGATGTGTGCCTGGCAGGTGGCGTGGGTAGAGTCGAGGTCAGGGGGGTGCTGACTTCAGGCTGCATTTAGCTAGATTTGCACCCAGCCCTGACTTTCATAACTTCTGAAAAAATGGCTAAGGCCACAGTAGGCCTGCGTCCCTTCACGGCCACTCTTGGCTGGAAGTGAGCGATGTGTCCCTGGCAGCAGTAGCAGCATCTCAGGGACAGCTTTCACCCAGGTCCAAGGGAGAAGTAGGAAATTATGTGCTCCAGAGCTCATGGGTATGTCTGCATTTGAATCTTAGATTGCTTCTTAGCCGTGGGAACCTTGAAAAAGTTACTTCTCGGTGCCTCGGTTTCCCCATTTGTCAAACAGGATGGTGAAACAATAGTACCTGCTTCACAGGGTTGTTATGAGGATTAAATGAGTAAGCACGTAGCCCATAATCACAATCGATAAATGTTAGCTATTATAGTGACAACCAAACAGTGAGGTCCCATGGGTAGACATGGGTGTCAAATTCCCATAAACATCATTTTACTGTTTTAGTGACACCCCCTCCCCCAATTCCCAGTAATAGACTGTAGCTAGCCCTAAGGAAAATCAAATTGGGAAAGTCAATCTTCCTTCTTTCCTTCCTCCCTCCCTCCCTCCCTCCCTCCCTTCATTCCTTCCTTCCTTCCTTTCTGTTTTTTGGTACTGGGGATAGAACCCAGAGGCGTTCTACCTCCAAGTAATACCCCCAGCCTGATTTTATCTCTTATTTGGAAACAGGGTCTCACTAAGTTGCTGAGGGCCTCACTAATTTGCCAAGGCTGGCTTCGAACCTGTGATCCTCCTGTCTCAGCCTCCTAAGTACTGGGATTACCACGGCCAGCTACTTTTAAATTTTTATTCTTATTTATTTTTTGTGGTACTGGGGATGGAACCCAGGGGCCTTCTACCTCTGGGCTACACCCCCAAACCTATTTCATATTTTATTTGGAAACAGGGTCTCATTAAGTTGCTGAGAACCTCACTAAGTTGCTGAAGCTGGCCATGAACCTGTGATCCTCCTGCCTCAGCCTCCCAAGTACTGGGATTACAAGCATGTGCCACCACAC
>PVJS01022665.1:0-30325 GCA_004027185.1 Glis glis
TGTTCCCTGGGTATAGGGGTTGAGCTGTGGTGCCTTTGTCCCCTCCTCTTCCCAGTGCATAGGCGCCTCTTCTAAAGGCCAGGTGTGCATGAGGGGCTCTGCCTCTGGGCATCGCCACCAACCCAAATGAGGTGCCAGTTCCCCACCAATTTCCCATGGGGCAAACTAATGATTAAGAAGACAGACGCACTGTCTTGTTCCTACTGGTTGGAAATGTTATTATACTTGATGAGTATTATTAAAGGTCCCCTGTTATTAAAGATTCATTATTATTATTATTATTATTATTATTTAGCACTTATAATGCATTCTATATTTTCAAAGCACTCAAAGACTATTATCTCCCTGGACTTTCCAAACATTACAGACAGGCAGGTAGGTGACAGCTTCATTTTATAAAATAGGGAAACTGAGGCACAGTAATTAGTGCAAGGTGCATGGATTGATGAGATGACAGTCATCATTTCTTCTTGGCTGATTACTGACTTATTCTGAAGTGTCGTAGATTCCAGTAGATGGCAAATAGACACCCTAACTTGGGAAACTAGTTTCTCTCAACAACTTTTACAACCCACTGTAATCACATTAGAAACCCAGAGAAGTTTATGAATCATGTGCTCATTACATCAAGCATATAAGTGATGTAATTGTATCTTATTTCATTTTTATAAGTCAAATACAACCCATTCAGAAAAATGTCGGGATACTACCATCAGTAAATCAGATGTATTTCCATGTGTGTCTGTGTGTGTATGTGTGTGTATGTGTGTAGTACTGGGACTTGAACCCAGGGGCATCCTACCTCTGAGCTACACTCCCAGACATTTTTATTTTAAATTTTGAAATAGGCTCTTGCTAAGTTGCTGAGGCTGCCTTGAACCTGCAATCCTCCAGTCTCAGCCTCCCAAGTACTGGGATTATAGATGTGCGCCACTGTGCCTGGCTAAGATGTAGATTGATATGGAGAATAATTGGTTTCCAAGGCAAATACCCCATTCATTAGACACCACAAGCATTTTTAAAGGACCAGTAAAAACAACTATTTTTAAAGTCTATTATCCTCTCAGAGACAAGAAAAACTATTTTCTGCTTTCAGACTTGGTTTTTCCTTTTCAAAACTTTCTTCGTCCAGCAACTCAGGAGGCTGAGGCAGGAGGATCACAAATTCAAGGTCAGCCTGGGCTATGTAGGGAGACCTAAAAGGACTGAGGATGAAGCTCAATGGTAGAGCCCCTGGGTTCAATCCCCATAACACACACACACACACACACACACACACACACACACACACACACACAGTTTTCAGTCTTATCAGTAGGTTCCCTCATATTTAAATTCCTTAGCTCTCTCTCCAAAAGCAACAAAATAAGAAACTTTTCTCACATTCACTCCATCCCCCACCTTCTAAAAAAGAAAAATGTCCAGTCATTCTAGAGGTATCCCGTGGAAAGCCTTGATTTTAAACTCGGAGCTGGGTCAGAGTTGAGAAAGGAAAGTGTGGGAGGCTTTCACACCATCAGCTGTTAATATGGCCTAAGTCCCCAGCCAAGCTAGAAAGCAGAGGAAGTTTGTCCTTGGAGCCTTCCCATACAACCTTTAGTGAGCCGCTCTTTCTACCCAATTCTCACCCAGAATAACAAATTTCTAAATAAAAGAGAGCCCTAAGCCCTAGTTGGTCCTAGTTGGAAAACAGATGTAAATGCTTACTACAGTGCTAGACAAGAATTTTCCAGGGCAGAGCCAGGAGCAGTGGCATATTCCTGTAATTCCAGCTACTCAGAAGAAAGATTGCAAGTTCGAGGCCAGCCTGGGCAATTTAGTGACACCTGTCTCAAAATAAAACAACAAAAAACAAAAGGCTGGGGATGTCATTGGTAGAGCGTCCCTGAGTTCAATTCCCAGTACTGAGAGAGAGAGAATATGAATTAATTTTTCTAGGGCAGCGCAGTGTACAATGAATAAGAAAAAGATGATAAGACAAGGAGTAGGGGGGCATTTCTACTCAACTATAAGAGGCTGAGGAAATTGATGGCTTATACGGAACATGTGTGAAGTGGGTTCTCTGGAGCCAGTCTAAGTGGATTGAAATCTCAGCTCCATCACTTATTAGCTGTATGACATTTGACCAGTCATTAGGCCTTTCTGTGCCTGTTTCTCCTTCTGTAAAATGGGGTGATTATAGTACCAACGACATAAGATTGATGTGAAGATTATATAAACTAATACATGTGCTTAGAGCAGTGTCTGGTCCATTGTAAACAATGCAAATGTCAGTACTTATTATTATTGCTGTGGAAAGAAACTTTTCAATAAAATGCATCTGGGCTACTGTTCCTGCTGGCAGTCCTGGCTAAGTTACCCAATTTCCCTGAGCTTCAGTCTTCTCCTCTGTAAAACAGGCTTATGACACTACTTTGCAGGGGCATTATGAAAATAACATGTACGAAAATGCTTATCATCATTTTGGTCGTGGTAGAGGCTCAATAAATTCCCATTTTATTCTTTTTTTAAGTTGAGCATTAGTGCAAGAGTGGTTACACACGCCTGTAATCCCAGTACTTGGGAGGCTGAGACAGGAGGATCCGGGGTCATGGCCAGCCTCAACAACCTAGTGAGGCCCTGTTTCAAAATAAAAAAAAATACACAGGGTTGGGGTGTAGCTCAGAAGTAGAATGCCCCTGGGTTCAAGCCCCAGTACCATAAAATTTATATATATATATATATATATATATATATATATATATGTATATATATACACACACACACATATATATATATATTTATTTATATGTGTATATATCTTAACAAGGTTCCCAGGAAAGTAAGACACACATGAAAGTCTAAGAAGCCCTGAGCTCAAGCACAGAACACCCACTGTTGCTGCCGTAGCTGCTCGAGTCAAGTGTATGCTGGAAGAAAGATACTATGAACTGTGCATCTTGTCTTCGTTTCCTCTCCCCTTGAATCCACACTGCGTGCTTTATAAATGGAAAAGACACTGGCCCACTACTGGGAGAGCACCCATTTCAATGGATCAGAATCCCCAAGAGGCACAGAAGTGAGCAATGGCCCAGTGAGCGACAACTGGAAATTTGCTTTAGTGGCAAGCAGGATAGCAAGAAAATGACCTATCAGCCAGGCAGTTTCTACAGACGACCTACTGTGTGCAAGCACTGTGCTGACCCATAGACAGCGTGGTGCCATGGAAATCACTTGGGTTGTGAGTGTTCAGGAGATATGGCCTCTGGTCCAAACCTCACTTTTAAGTGACTGAGTTATTCCCTCACCCCTCAGCATCTGTGTTTCCCCATCTGAAACACAAGTAGGTCAGTTGAGGGGACCCTCAACTTTTAAAAGTTCCATTCAACTTTTAAAAGATGGGATTTTAATGGCCCTCACTTCAAAACCCTGGTCTAATTGGGTAAAGTGATTTTAAATGACTACACTCGAAACAAAGAGCAGCCCAGGACAGGATGTGATTAAGGGCTGAGTTGTGCGGAATTGGCAGCAGCCAGGGCACTGGCTCCTGGAAGCTGTGTGCAAAGGGCTGGAGAGTTTGGAGCCCCTGCAAACTCCTCCCTGGCTCGCGGAGCGCCTGCGGAGAGGGGGCTGGACTTTACCCGTGGCCACTAGGTGTCGCTGTTAGGATGTGAAATCCGAGGCCGGCAGTGACCCGCACAGGGAAAACCTTGGTAACCCCTCCGGGTAGAGACAAAGCTGGCTTCCAGACCCCAAAACACAGGCTTGTAAGAGTGCACAGGGTTATCTTGAATCTAAGCGAGAATCTGCACACACTGCACCGCCCAGGCCGGCTCAGACCAGGAGAATGTCGGCGGCGAGAGCACACAGGAGCTCCTCCCCGCCCCACACTCTACCATTCCTCTGCCTTCTCACACAGTCTCCCCCACATTCGGGGCTCTGCTGCTCTGCCCCTTGTTTGTCCTAGAAGTGGTCAGCCAGGAATTCCAGCCCGAAGCAGAAGCTCTGCCGAGACAGACTTCAGCACGGTCTGTGGCTCTTGCCGGGTCACTCTGTCCAAGGATCAGCGGTGTCTGCTCTAGACCCGAGGGTGCTCCTCCACACTCTCACCCATGCCATTTCCCTGGAAAAGGAAAAGTAGCAAGCTTAAGGCTCCGCCATAGCCGGGCATGGTGGTGCACACCTGTACTCCCAGAACTTGAGAGGCTGAGACAGGAGGATTGCAGGTTCAAGGACAGCCTTAGCAAGTAGTGAGACACACATCAACCTAGTGAGACCCTGTTTTAAAATAAAAATAAAATAGGGCTGGGGGTGTAGCTCAGAGGTAGAATGCCCCTGGGCTCAATCCCCAGTATCACAAAATAAATAAATAAATAAATAAATAAATAAATAAATAAATAAAATAGGGCTGGGAGTGTAGTTTAGAGGTAGAATGCTTCTAGGTTCAATCCCTAGTATAAAGAAAGAAAGAAAGAAAGAAAGAAAGAAAGAAAGAAAGAAAGAAAGAAAGAAAAGAAAGAAGAAAAGAAAAGAAAAAAGAAAAGAAAAGAAAAGAGGAGGAGGAAAACAGGCTGTGCCATGTGCCCAGCTCTGGCCTACACCCTTTACACATATTGCTCGGGAGCCCACTTCTCACTACCCACTCCGGCTCTGCTCCTGAAAAACACGGCACACTGAAAGCCTTAGGAATCTGCCTATGGAAATGGCCAGCAGTCACTGAAAGAACTTGGAGCCCAATACCCTGTTTGTTCTTCGTTCTGTTTCTTGACAACCATCTGCCAATGTGTATGTCATTTAATCTTTCTGAGCATCACTTTCCACATCTGTAAAATAGAGGGATTAAGTTCAGACCTTACAAGGTCATTTGAGCATGCTTGATATTTGTAAGATGACTGACAAGAAGGGAATACAGAAACCATTTTTTATTTTGAAATTTCTCAGTTTTAACTTTGTATTGAGGTATAATTTACACACTCAAAAGTGCACATCTCATCAGTGCACAGCCCACTGAATTTTCAGACTAAGCACAGTGGCACCCAGTCCAAGAACAGAACACTGCCAGTGTCCCCGAGGCCCTTGTACCCCTCCCAGTCACCCCCCCCCGGGGCTCACCCTGTCCTCACTTGTAAAAGTATGCATTAGTTCTAAATTTTTATGCATAATATAAATGGCATCATACAATATATACTCTTTTGTCCTTGGATTCTTTCACTAAACACCCAAACACCCATTTTTTTTTTTACATGTAACAATTCTACAGTCATTCTATTTGTTATTAGCATCCCACTGAGTGAATTCACAAGGAGTTATCCACTATCCAGCCAATGAACATTTGGGTAATTGTCTGCTGGGGGATTGTTACAAATAGTGCCTCCGTGATGATTCTAGTATGCTTTTTTTTTTTTTTTTTTTTTTGGAATGAGGATTGAACCCAGGGACATTCTATCTCTGAGCTACACTCCTAGCCCTTTTTAATTTGAAACAGGGTCTTGCTAAATTGCTGAGGCTGGCCTGGAACCTACAATCCTCCTGTCTCAGCCTCCCAAGTACTGGGATTACAGGCATGTACCACTACACCTGGTGTCTAGTATACATACATCTTTGGGTCAACATTTATACTAATTTCTGCTGGACTCAAGGCTCTGATTTCTACTATTTCCTTTTTTGTGTGCTCCTTTCTAGTGAATTTGTTACGATACTGGAGATTGAACCCAGGGGTGATCTATCACTGAGCTACATTCCCCAGTCCTTTTTAAAATTTACTTTTGAGACGGGGTCTCCCTAGTTGCCCAGGCTGACCTTGAACTTGTGCTCCTCCTGCCTCAGCCTCCAGAGTTGCTAGGATTACAGGAATGTGCCACCAGCCCCCTTCTAGTGAATTTGGATGGCACATGTAGAAGCATCTATATTTTGGTGTGGCAAGCACACCCCCTTTCTGGTGGACAAGCTATGAAGAGATTTGAGAAGGTTGGGGCTGCCAGAATTTTACTAGCTCCTAAATGTGTTCTATTTAGCAGATGTGTAGCTGTGTTTCTGTCCCACCCAGCCAGCACAGCCCTGCCTCATGTGTTTTAGTTCTGTCTCCAAAACTAGGTCAGATCATTTAACAGAAAGGACCATCGACTACAGAGGTGACCAGATGTTGGGATAAGGTGAGTGAAGGTTCGACTGATTATTTTCATTTTAAGTCCATTGACTTGGACCACACTAGATTGGACTAGACCAGCCCGTGGAGGAATTGCCATCATCAGAGCTCCAGACCATTCTGGAGTGGGAAAGACTAGTAGAAAACGATGAAAATCTCTTTTAGAAGTCTCAGCAAAAGACTAGTGTTTTATTGGCTCTGATTTGGTCACATGCCTCCAAAAAAAAAAAAAAAAGCCATCCAGCCAGAGTCCTACAATGCACATTTGCCTGATTTCATTTTACTGTTTTGGTACTGGGGATTGAACCCAGGGGTGTTCTGCCTTTGAGCTACACCCCAAGCCCTTTTTATTTTGAAACAGGGTCTCTCTAAGTCATTGAGGGTCTCATTAAGATATTGAGGGTCTCACTAAATTGCTGAGGGTGACTCAGCCTGCAATCCTCCTATCTCAGCCTCCCAAGCCCTAGGATTACAGGCGTGTACCATTGCATCTGGCAATTTCCTTTTCTTTATATTTCTGCCAGATAAGCACCCCTTAAAATATAATTTAATTTTGCCTGGGTTTGAACTTTATATAAATATCAGGTGAATTCTACTGTGCCTTAGCTCTTTCATTCAACATTGTTTTGTAATCACAGCATGTTGCTTTGTGTAGCTGTAGTTTGTTAATTTTCATTGCTGTGTAGTATTTCAATGTATAAATCTATCACAATTTAATTACTTGACCTGTTGTTGGATATATTGTGTTGGTTCCAACTTGAGCTGATTATGAATAATGATTCCGGCATGGCCATTTTGATATAAAATTTCTAATATATATGTTCATACATTTCTCTAGGGTATATGTTTAGAAGTGAAGTTACTGGTTCATAGAAGATGAATATTTTCAAGTTTACTGCATTTTATTCTATTATTATTATTATTATCATTATTATTCATGGTACTGGGGATTGAACTCAGTGGCATTCTGCCTCTGAGCTACACCCTCAGCCCTATTTTATTTTATAGTTTTGAAACAAGGTTTCACTAGATTGTAGAGAGCCTCACTAAGTTGCTGAGACTGGCCGTGAACCTGAGATCCTCCTGTCTCAGCCTTCCAAGCAACAGGATTACAGGCATGCGCCACCATGCCCGGCACTACGCATTATTTTAAAGTTGTACCAATCTACATTCCCGTAAACAGTCAAAGTTCACATTATTTCACATCCATACAAATACTTCGTATTGTCAGACTTTCTAATTTTTTCCAAGTTGATGCTTTTATAGTGATTTCTCATGTGGCCTTAATTTGTATCTCCTTGTTTATTAATACAATGAGTGCCTTTTAATATATTTATTAATCATTTGTACTTCTACTTGTGAGAGATGTCAAAATCCTTCCCCTTCCCAGATCTAAGTCCTTTGTCAGTTCAATGTGTTGAGTGTACCCTCTCCCACTTTATAGTTTCACTTTTTTTTTTTTTTTACGGTACCGGGGATTGAAAGCAGGGGCGTTCTACCTCCGCGCTACACCCCCGGCCCTATTTTTTTATACTTTATTTTGAAACCAGGTCTCACGAAGTTGCGGAGGGCCTCACTAAGTAGAGAGAGAGAGAGAGACAGGGAGAGAGAGATAGACAGGGAGAGAGAGAGAGAGAGCTGAGGCTGGCTGCGAACCCGGATCCTCCGGTCTCCGCCTCCCAAAGTACTGGGATTACAAGCGTGCGCCACCACGCCCGGCTAGTTTCACCTTTTTAATAGTATCTTTTGATTAACAGAAGTTCCTAGTTTTATTGTAATCAGATGTTTCGAAATTTTTTATATGGTTGGTCTTTTTTTCTTATTGAAGATGCCTTAAGATATTTTCAAGATCATGAAGATGTTCTTCTATATTATAAGATATTTTTCTATCTCATCTTCCATAAGTTTGGTTGGTGTTGGTTTTCCCTTCATTATATTGACCAATTCCAATTCACTGGAATCAGGTTTTGTGTATGGTGTGAGGTAAAGACAGTTTAAAAGTTTTCCAAATGGATACCTAACTGCCAAGTGTTGAAAAGACTGTCTTCTTACCAATATTCTTCAAAGCCCCCTTTGAAATAAATTACATGATTTTTTGTGGTACTGGGGATTGAACCCCAGTACCCTGAATGAACCCCTTTCTAACCCAAGCTACACCCCCAGCCCTATTTTGTTTTGAAACAGGGTCTCACTAGGTTGATGCGAGTCTCACTATTTGCTGAGGCTGTCCTTGAACCGAACGTGCAATCCTCCTGTCTCAGCCTCCCAAGTACTGGGATTACAGGTGTGCGCCACCACACCCGGCTACATGATGGTATTGATATTGACTGGTTTCTGGGCTCTATATCTTTCCGTGGCTTATTTGTCCATCCCTACCCAATTCCACATCACATTGTCTTATTTATTGTAATATTATGATAAGTTATTTATTATAATGTTATCTAGAATAGCTTTTTTATTTTGGTACTGGGGATTGAACCCAGGGGAATTGAACCTCGAACCCTCGAAGCTACACCCCAAGCCCTTTTTATTTTTTATTTTGAAAGATGGTCTTGCTAAGTTGCTGAGGGTCTCAATACATTGTTGAGGCTGGCCTGGAACCTGTGATCCTCCTGTCTCAGCCTCCCAGGTACTGGCATTGCAGGCATGCACCATTTTACCTGGCTAAAACATTAGAATTTCTTGGGATAACTTCATCTCTCTCTCTCTCTCTCTCTCTCTCTCTCTCTCTCTCATTTATTTATTTATTTATTTATTTATTTATTTATTTATTTATTTTGCTTTCTCTGCTTGTCTAAGAATTTCCTGGAATGAATGTTATTTCTCACTTAACTTCCTTCTGGGAAGAGCCTATATTGTACTATTGGCAATTGATATTGAAAAATAACCACAAATCTAGTAATTGAGAACCCTGGAAACTAGTCACTCTCAAGAGATCTGTATCTGGTTGTTTTAGTCAGCTTTTTCGTCACTGCAACCAAAATACCTGACAAGTACAACTTAGAGGAAGAAACATTTATTTAAGGCTCATGATTTCAGAGGGTTTGGAGGTTTCAGGGTTAGTCCATGGTCAGCTGGATCACAGCAGCAGAAGAGCTAAGTGGCGCTGTGTGAGGGCCTGGCAGAAGAGGAAAGGCCACACTCAGCTCATGGAGGCCAGGAGCAGAGAGAGAGAGGAAGTAGCCAGGGACAAATACAGTCCTTGACCATACCCCTAGGGGACCATCCCCTCCAGCTATGTCTCGCCTCCAAACCTGACCTCATTACCCACACAGGAGGTTTGGGGTACATTTTAAATCCAAACCTTAACTCTGGTAGACCCAACGAGTCAGGCCCAGGCTCAGGTTTGGAAGGTTTAGAAAGTTTGCAAAAATGCGGCTGGACAGAACATACCCCTACCACTACATTGACTACAGAACCACATTATGAAATACATTATACGTGTGTGTGTGTGTGTGTGTGTGTGTGTGTGTGTGCGTGTTACTAAGGATTGAACCCAGAGGCATTCTATCTCTGAGCTATACCCCCAGCCCTATTTTATTTTTTATTTTGAAACAGGGTCTCACTAAGTTGCTGAGAGCCTCGTTAAGTTGCTGAGGCTGGCCTAACCCTAACCCTCCTGTCTCAGCCTCCCAGGTACTGGGATTACAGGTGTGCATCACCACACCCAGCTATACAGTATACTTTTAGTATTACCCAATGTATCATGAAAGGATCAGCAGCATGGTTAAAATACCAGACATCAGGAAATAGCCTGAAAACATTTTAATGTGTCAAACTAATGGTTTCTTCTTTAGTGCAAAAATCACAGCATTATCTGTATCAACACACACACATCCAGAATTCATGATCATATACGTATCTCCAAGTGCACCTCTACATGTTCCTAAACGGCAACACTCCTTTGACTGTGCTTGCTGCAAGGTGATACTTTCTGGAGTCAACACAGCTTTGCTGGTCAACTCAGACACAACCTCATTCTGGACAGCTCAGGTCCTCTGTTGAGGCTCCTCCCCTGCCTCCGTCCCTCTTCCTGCCCACTCAGTCCCCAAAGCGAGGCAGAGAGGCACACTACCAGCTGCAGAGCTAGCTTAAGGTCTGAGGAGCTCTAAATGGGAATTCTTAGTTAACACATGGAGCCCACAAAGAAACAGGAAAAAATTCTCAGTGCTCAGCTGAATTCCAGAAGCCTTCTCATTCCAATACTAACAGATGAGCAGGAGAACAGGAAAGCAAGTGTCATGATCCTGCCCCTCCCATTTTCCCCCGCTCCCTTCTCTGATCATTCCAGCCCCCTCTCTTCCCAACTCAGGGATCTGAAGCAGTTCTAATACTTATATCCAGAGACCTGGTGGGCATCTTTCACTCCTTAGTCCTTGAGTATTATAGTCTTTGAGCAAACTAAGGTTCTACCAAAACTAAAATAATTTTTTTTCTGTATCAACACAACAACAAAAGGATGTAAGCTTTGGAAAAGTTCAATCCTCTTTCAGGGAGACAATCGGTTCCTTAAAATAGCACAGCCTACAGAGTCATGAGCCCATCTGACCAGAGCAAGGGGGCAGGGCCACAGGGCCCGTTGAGCTAGTGCCCTTACATGCTGTCCCTGGGCACAAATTTTGTATGTCTAAACTCCAAGTCAAGGTTTTTCTTTTGTTCTCTTTTTTACTTTCTCTGTCTCACTCCCTCATATGAGATGGAACAGAGTGACTTCTATTTTGAGGTCTGGCTGGACCCTTGAATTTGCTGCACGTTTCTCCCCAGAACTCTGGAGCCAGCCCTCAGTCTCTTTGCTAGTCTAAGAAGTCCACTCATGTCAAATGTTGGTAAGTTTAGTAGAATTGGCTTTAGCTTTGGTGGGGTTACAAGAAAAGAATCACATCACAGAGTGAGGAGCCTTCTCCCCTCTCTCCAGCCTTCCCTTCCCCCGCCCTTCCTACTATCTTCCCATCACTCCCTCTAAATCCTTCTCACTTAATTAATCAGTAGTTTCCCCCTCTCTCTGGAACCTTAGTGTTAACTGACAGCCAGAGCCTGGGCAAAGTGAGGGGTGGTTGAGGGGAAGTGAGGAGGGAGTAGGGCAGAGAGTATCCATCAAAATGCTCAAAAATCAGGGCGTGGTGGTGCACATCTGTAATTCTAGTACTTGGGAGGCTGAGACAGGAGGAGCCCATCAAATAGATATAAATTGGCGTTTACTCTGGGCCCAAATAAAGGAACTGCTGGAAGCCTACAGGCCAAGACTCTAGTGGCTCATTAATCTCCTTAGAGAATATTGCCCTCTTTTGTCAGAGCTGCTGACCTCTGCTGGGCTGCCTGATAGCGGGGGCACTTCTACTCCCACCCCTTTTTCTGACCAAGTTCTACTGCCTTGGCTTCAGTGTATCCAGTTCTCCCGAGTGTGTGTGGTGGGCAGAATGCAATACTGTTACTTCTGGCATCCTGGGTGGCTTCCTAGCCATCAACCTCAATACCTCTCTCTTTCTACCAGGGTTCCTGTGTCCATTGGCTCTTTGTATAGATAAGACTCATTAGCTGGGTGAGATGATGCACACCTGTAATCCCAGTATTCGGGAAGCTGAGACAGGAAAATCGCGGGTTCGAGGACAGCCTCAGCAAGTAACGAGACTCTCATCAACCTAGCGAGACCCTGTTTCAAAATAAAAATATAAAAAAATAGGGCTGGGAGTGTAGCTTGGAGGTAGAATGCCCTCAGGTTCAATCCCCAGTAACACACACACACACACACACACACACACACACACACAACTCATTAAAGCTCATCCTGACATTCTATAAAAAGGCTGTCCCAAAAGAAATGTAATGCAAGCCCCAAATGTAACTCTAAATTTTTTAGTAGCCACATTTTTTAAAAAAAGGAAAAGAACTGGATTAAATAAATTTAATAATACTTTAAATTTAACCAAAATATTAAAAATACTATCATTTCTGTCTGGGGATATAGCTCAGTCATAGAGTGCTTATCTAGCATGCGTGAGGCCCTGGGTTCAATCCCCAGTCTCACACACACACACACACACACACACACATACACATGCTATCATTTCAACAAATTATCAATGTAAAATTTTTAATTAATTTTTTTGCAATAAATCTTTGAGATCCGGTATGCATTCTACACTAAAACTCTGGCTACAAATATACAAAATGTACATTGGAGGATCAATTATAAACTTCTCAGCTGAGCTTTTAAGGCCCTCTGTAGCCTGTCCCACTATTCCAGCCAGTCTTGATAGGTTGCTGAGAGTCTCACTAAGTTGCTGAGGCCGGTCTCAAACCTGTGATCCTCCTGTCTCAGCCTCCCAAGTACTGGGATTACAAGAGTACGCCACTACTGCTGGCGAGGGGTGGGTCTTTTAAGAGGTGATTAGGTCATGAGGGCTCTGCCTTCATGAACGGCTTAATGCTGTTACTATGAGAGTGGGGTAGTTATCATGGGAATGGGTTCTTTATGAGGGGCGAGTCTGGCCCCTTTTCCCCATCTCTGTCTGTGTGCACACTTGTACTGCCCTCTTGCCCTCTGCCTTCTACTATACAATGATGTAGCAAGATGGTTCTTGGCAGATGTGGGCCCCTTGAACTTGGTAGCCCCAAGAACTCTAAGAACCAAATCTCTGGGGTTTTTTGTTTGTTGGTCTTTGTGGTGCTGGAATGAATCCATGGGCACTCTACCAATGACCTCCATTCCCAGCCCTTTTTCTATTTTTCATTTGAGACAGGGTCTCACTAAGTTACCTAGGCTGGTCTTGAATTTGTAATCCTCCTGCCTCACCCTCTTGAGTAGCTAGGATTACAGGCATGCACCACTGCACCCGGCCAAATCTCTGTTCTTTATAAATTACCCCATCTCAGTGGTTCCTGTTATAGCAGCACAAAATGGTCTAAGACACTAGTCTATTAGACTACAACTCAGTCCTCCTGCTGCACTCCACCTTACCCCCTTCAAGTCAGAGTGGAGCCAGAGGTTCTGTTTTGCTTGGGTTTTGTAATTCATGTTCCAGGGGAGATTCTTGGGCATCCAGCGGTGCCATGTCCAAGAACAAGGATTTGGAAACTATTTCTCGGGTGATGCCACATAATGACCAGCTCCCCTTTCTGCTCGGGTGAGGAGGACTTCCAGTGCAAGTCATTCTTGCGAGGGTCTCCCCATTGGCTTCTTTTCCCTGGTTGCTCCTCACTCCCCTTTCACCTTGCCTGGAAAGAGAAAGAGGCACAAAAATCATTAAATATCTGTGAATGAACTTCAGTAATCATTGTATCTAAACATAAACTCTAGTGGATTTTACTCTCAAAACCCAGTGATAATAATTCAGAACTTTGAACCACACCCCCCTCCACCCAGAATGCCCCACACCCATTAAAAGCAGCATTATTAAAAACAGCAGATACTGGGTGTGCTTAGAAATGACTCTTCTCAAGTAAATAACTTGGAATGTTTTTATTTTAGAATATCAAAGGGAGTTTGGACCACATTATGGCTAATTGACTACATATTTCCATGAGCAGAAGTGAAGCTGTATTTTAGTTATAAGGATACCAACCACAACGTCTTTAAGGCTGGTTACCAGCTAAAGAGAGAGGGAAAGAGAGAGAGAGGAGAGAGAGCTCACAAAAAGGGACCTGCATACTACATTTCAGTCTGACTTACATCTTAGCTCTAGTTCTAGAACCAGGAGGAGAAGGGGAATGTCACGCAGGCATTTTGGCCTGATGACAGTGATTGCAACTCTGCTGCCGAGGTTCGGCGGCATTGTGTAGCTCTATCCTGAAGAAGGGACAGTCTTAGGGACAATTCTCTCCCTCACCCTCTTCTCCTTTTCCCTTTCTCTTCAGACCTCCTGCACTCTTTCCCCTCTCCCCCTTTTTCCTACAGGGAGGTGGTTAAAGCAACCTAGGTTTGCTGGAAAACAATGAATTCTGAACACTGAGCAGAAGCTAAGAAGCACTTAAAGCAAAGTTGATCTGACTCTTGATTTGTATAATCGTTTTGTGCTACATAGTAATTAGGCTTAATAAGCATTATTTATTTTACCACCTAACCAACCATTTCTGGGCGTAGCTAGAGAGGGGAGTCTGAGTAAGGGGGGAGAGTTCCCAGAGAGTGCCCCCCTCCTGCCGCCCGCCCCTCTCGTTCATGGAATCTTAGGGGAGGGGCCACAGCGAAACCACACCAAGCACCCCCTGCTCCTGGGCTGGTCTCCTCCCTGTTTACTTTGCTGGTGAGTAAATTGCTCAACGGGAGATTTCTAAAACTCTAGGCTGTGGGTGGCCTTGATAAATGCTCAAGAAGAAGAGAGAGAAAAATCCTGATTACTCAGAATCTTTGGACACTGAGTTTTTCTGGGCTGTGCAAATTTCCCATATAACTGAGGATTTTTTTTCCTTTAAGCCCTAAACTTTTGATTTTAACCATTTCGAATGGAAATCTAAATCAAAGGTATCATATTCTCTGGGCTCTTAAACAATGGACATAATTTTTAAAATTTCTATACTACCTATGAATGATAGTTTATTATATGGATGTAATAGAAAGATGACCTTAGAGGTTGCTGTGACATGTAAGATGATTTATTTTTATATTAAGTGACCCAGGTTTACATATATGTAAGTCCTGTCAGTTTTTCTGAAAACCTCCCTCTCTGTTGTCAGTTTACTGGCCACTAACAATTCTATTTCCTTCTTCTAAATTGCTACATTCATGGAATTTAGCATAGTTAAGGTGTTCATATTGGGTGTAGAGTAAAGGTAAACAGGCTCTGAGGGAGGGCCATAAGGGTCAACAAATAGGACTTTTATGTGCTTTACCTTTTTCTTTCTTTCTTTTTTTTACTAACTTTCTGCATAGGGAGATTATCAGAAAGCTAAATTCTGGAAAGGTGAGAGATTTTTGTTACTGTTCCAATGAGACTGAGTCAAAAACTCAGAGGAAGACTGGGGGTGTAGCTCAGTGCAGAGCACTTGCCTATCATGGAAGAGGCGCTGGGTTCTGTCCCTAGCACCACAGAAAGAAACAAGAAGGAAAGAAGAGAGAGAGAGAGAGAGAGAGAGAGAGAGAGAGAGAAACTAACTCCTAGAAGCAGGGTAAGGTGAGATATGAATCTTCCTTTGTAGAATTTATGATAAAAATGATTTTCTTTTTCTGGTAACAAAATACATGCCAATTTTTAAAATAGTTGAATCTTATAGATATATACAGTGTGGGAAAGGGAAGTCCTTCATAGTCTCCTGCCCCCATCCAAAATTACTACCTGTGAAAAGTACATCAATGTTTTTTCTATCCACATACTAGCATGTTATTATGACATTTTTGAAGCATAAGTTTAGTATCTCCATGTGCCTTGGTCTTGCACTTACTGATTTATCTTAAATATCTCATGAATTTGTCCAACTTTAGTTACTTCATTGCTTTTAAGTACACCTTAGTATTCCATTAAAGAAGTACTATAATTTATTTAAACAGTTCTTTGCTGATAGATATTTGGATTGTATCCAGTTTTTCAATGTTAAAATCAACAATGAAATGAATACCTTTGAATATATATAATTGAATGAGCGTTTGGGTAGAATAAATTCTTAGATGTAGAGTTTGGCATCTATATTAACTTCCTAGAGCCGCTGTAATGAAGTACCACACACTAAGTGGCTTAAAGCAATGGGAATCCATTCTTTCACAGTTCTAGGGACTAGTGAGCAAGTCCGGAGGCTGCACTCCCTCTGAATCCTTGCTACCTCTTCCTAGCTTTGGGTGGCGTGCTGGCAACCTTTCCCATTCCTTGCCTTGCAACTGCATGATTCCCATTTCTGCCTTGAGCATCACATGGTGATCTCCCGTGTGTCTGTTTTCACATGGCCATCTTCTTATGAGGACACAGGTCACGTTGGATTAGAGGTCTACCCCATTCCAAATGACATTCATTTTAACAAATTACATTTGGAACAGCCTTATTTCCACATAAGGTCACATTCAGAGATACAGGGAATTATTATTTCAACATTTGTTTTTGGTATGAGGGGCATGTGGAGGGAAGGGGGAAGGGATACTATTTAACCATATGACCTCCAAAGGTCTTTCAAAATTTAAATTTCAAAATTTTAGTAGATGCTGCCAAATTTTCTTCCAAAAACATTATGCCAATTTATATTCTTATTAACAATATATATGAGTACCGTGTTTCACCTTCTCACCCACACTGGATATCATACATTTTTATTATTTTCTAATATGATAGGTAAAAATGTGTAACTTGGAGCCCAGTTCAGTGGCAGAATGTGATCCCAGAGATGCAACAGGCTTAGCAAGAGTTCAAGGTCAGCCTCGACAACTTAGCTAGACCCTGCCTCAAAATAAAATGAATTTTGAAACTGGGCATGGTGGCGCTCGCCTGTAATATCAGTACTTGGGATGCTGAGACAGGAAGATCCCAGGTTCAAGACCAGCCTCAGGGCTAGAGGTGTAGCTCCATAGTAGAGTGCTTGCCTAGCATGCATGGGACCCTCAGTTCAATCACCAGCAACACACACACACACACACACACACACACACACACACAGACTAGCCTCAGCAATTTAGTGAAACTTTTAGCAACCTAGGGAGACCCTGTTTTAAAACAAAAAATTTTTAAAAGGGCTGGGGCTGGGGTATAGCTCAGAGGTAGAATACATCTGGGTTCAATCCCCAGTAGTACAATAACTAAATAAGTAAATAAATTTTTTTTTGAAGAGGACTGGGGATGTTACTCAGTGGTTGAGAGCTTCTAGGTTCAATCCCCAGTACTGCAAAAACAAAACAAAAGAAAGAAAAGAGTTTCTTTTGCTTAGCTATTAGTGAAATTTCTCTTATTTTACTGATTTCTTCTATGATTCACTCTAGTGTCCACTGTCAACTTTTCTGTTACACTGTATATTTATATATTTATTTATTTGTTTGTTTATTTATTTATTGGTTATTAATTTCAAGTGGGGTTTTTTGTCTACTAGAGGAGTCGAACTCTTTGTTTACTATTTATGTTGTACTTTCTCCCCAAACTGTCCTTTACTTCTGTATTTGCTACACAGAAACTCATTATTTTATTTAATTACTTTTCTTTCTTTTCGAATCTGGGAATTTTCATACTTAGAAATGCCTTATCCACCCCAAATTATAAAAAGACATACCTGCATTTTCTTCTAATGCAATTACGGCTTCATTTGTACATTTAATATTTTGATACATTTGACATATATTTTATTGTAAGGAGTAAGGTGAAGATTCAATATTCTTGTTTTTCCCATGGCTATCAGTTGTCACACACCCTTTATTGATTTATTTTCCCACACCTTTGAAATGATACCTATATCATATACTGCCTTATATATAAGTTGCCACCTGTCTGGGGGCCTGTTCTTGGACCACCTCTTCTGCCCCATTGTTTTGGCAGTCTCTTGCTAATCTGTAACCACAGTTTATAGTTACTATATCTTCATGATATACCCAAATATATACGGGGGCTTGTTTTCCTCGTTTACTTTTCAGTTTTCCTGACTATTCCCACAAGTTTCATCCTCTAGATTAAGTCTAAATTTTATCAAGTTGTTAAAAGGTTTGTTAGTATTTTGAGAGCATAGAATTAAGTTCATAATGAAGAGAGAATTGGCACTTTATATATTTGTTTGAACCATGCCCAGATCACTGTATATGTTTTTTTCTACTCAAAAATGGAACTGCAAGCCAGGCATGGTGGCACACACTTGTAATCCCAGTACTTGGGAGGCTGAGACAGGAGGGTCGCAGGTTTGTGGCCAGCCTTAGTAACTTAGTGAGGCCCTCTGCAACTTAGTGAGACCCTGTTTCAAAATAAAAACTAAAATAAGGCTGAGGGTGTAGCTCAGAGGTAGAATGCCCCTGGTTTCATTCCCCAGTACCCCCCCCACACACACACACACACACTCACAATGGAACTGTTGCCTGGCGTGGTGGTGCACACTTATAATTTCAGTATTTGGGAGGCTGAGACAAGAGGATCACAGGTTCAAGGCCAGTCTTAGCAACTTAGCAAGATCCTATTTCAAAATAAAAAATAAAATAGAGCTGAGGTTGGAGCTCAGAGGTAGAACATCCCTGATTCAATCCCTAGTACCACAAAGAAAAAAAAAAAGAAAAAAGAAAAAGAAACTGTCTCTCCATGAATTGAAATCTTTTATGTCTCTCAATATTATACCTTTTTCTTCAAATAATACAGGTTATATACAGTCTTGATAACTTATTCTTAATTATTTCATTTTTTATTCCTACTGTGAATAAAATATTTTCTTACAGTTAATTTTCTACCTAGTTGCAGAAAAATTGTTGATTTTTTTTAGAATATTGAATATGTGGCTGGCTACCTCCCTGAACTCTCATATTGGTTCTAATGGCTTTGCAAGTTTCTCTTGGGGATCCAAGTATGTCGTCATATCATATGCCACAACTAAAATTTTGCCTCCTCTCTTACAATATTTATATCTTTTGCCTTTCTTATCTAATTGTATTAGCTAGCTTTTTCAGAAAAATGTTAGTTAACAGCAGTGTTAGTGGACATTCCTGTTTTATTCCTGATTTTAGTTGAAATGTTTCCATGTAAATCACGATGTCGAATCATGACTTGAGATACATATGTCTATTACATTATGAAAGTATTCTTATATTCCTACTTTGACACAGTCGTTTAGAACATGTCACTTGAGGGCTGGGGATGTAACTCAGTGGTAGAGCACTAGCCTATCATGTGCAAGGCCTTGGGTTTGGTTCCCAGCATGATCATAAAACCCCAAAAAAAGAACATATCACTCAGCCTAGTACTTGGGAGGCTGAGACAGGAGGATTGTAGGTTCGAAGCTAGTCTCGGCAACTTAGTGAGACCCTGTTTCAAAAACAAAAACTACAAAGGGCTGGGGGGTAGCTTAGAGGTAGAATGCCTCTGAGTTCAATCCCCAGTACCACACACACACATAATAAAAATAACATATCACTCACTTCATAGCTATATGTGACCCACTTCCTAGATATATGAATTGAGAGGCAAGATTCTTAACCTTTCTGGGCTTTTGCATGCTCATCTATAAAATGAAGATGATAGATAATACCTCTCTCACTGGGTGATGGTGAAGACTAAATGAGAAAATGCTTACAAAGCATGTCAGAAAGTGTCTAGAACATAATATTGGCAAACTAAATGTTAGCTTTTGTTATTGTTATTGTTTTACTATGAATGAATGTTCAAATTTATTACATTCTTTTTTCTGTATCTTTGAAGGTAATCATGGCTTTTGCCTTTGACTATTCATACAGTGAATTATACTAACAGATTTTCTAAAAGTGAATCACCCTGAAATGAGTCCCACTTTGACAAAGTGTATTTTTTAATGGACTATTGGATTCTAGTAGTAAATAAACACCTACAAAGTGAATGTGATGAGAAGACTGAACTTGTTCAAACACTGTGGCCCTGAGGTAAACACCCAGAGCATTCTTCAAGGGTGGCCACCTAGGGCACACGCATGCATGCGAAGTTGGAAGCTCGCCCGCCTGTCCACCTCGTGGAACAGGAAGGACTAGTCGGAACCAGAAGGACTTCACAGGGAGAATGGCTGGAACTCAGCTGAGAAAAGGTGAAAGGTTCCAAAAGGCTGAGGGCCTCTTAGTAAGAAGTGCAGGCGCAGATCAAAACCTGGTGTAAGGGACCTGCCTGTTGGTCTGGAAAGGAAGTGCAGGTTTGGGGACTAGTGAAAGCTGATCTCTGTCCCTACTGGAGGCTCATTGGTGTTTGTACCACCTTCTCTTTTCCCCCCTTGGACTTGAGAAGAGGGTGCTAAGTTAGTGTGCTCAGTGTGGCCCTCTGGTGGTGGTGAGCTGCTGAGGTGTACAGACATTCTCTGTCCCCCACCCCAGCCTCTTCTTTTACAGATGCTGCTTCCTTGGTCCAAGTTTTCCCAGAACGTAGAAAGCTCTGCTCCTGGGGTACGCAAACCCAGAAGTGCCTTTCTCTGGTCCAGTGGGCTGGTTCTCCCATCACCATGCAGAGCCTAGAAGCATGCTGGGCACAGATGAGCAGAGGCTTTCAGAGGGGAGACAGACCTCCCATTCTCAATATTGACATTCCGGGTACCTGTTATGTTGTTGTTGTTCCGAGAGAATGTTTCTGTTTCTCTTCCTCAAGGGAAGGTTAAAATGAAATGAAATAGGTTTTATTTGGTTGGCTTTGTATTCGATTGTAGCAGTTAGAACTACAAGGGATGTCAAACCTCAAGAAACAGGTCCCTAGAGGTTCTGTAGAGGATTCTGGCACAAAGCAGGGTTGTGCTGGATATTTTTATGTTGGCTTGACTGGGTCAAGGGGAGGACATTACTGAGCTGTGGATCTTCTTGCTATCTGCTCATTCCAGCCTCATTGACTTTGTGCTTTCTCAGGCATTGTACTAAGGATGTCTTTGAAAATTCTCTGGTTTTCCAAAGATGACCTGGGGTAGTAAAAAGAGGTTTTGGAGCCAAGTAGGCCTTGGTTCAAAATCACAAGTGTTCCACTTTTTGTGTAACCTCAAACTAGTTCCTTAATCTTTCTGAGCTGCTGTTCCATCATCTGCAAAATGTGGCTAGTATATGGAAATTGCACAGTTACTGGGAGGAGTAGAGATAATGTATAGAATTTTGGTCATGCTATAATTGAGAGTTCTAATGTCAGTGTTATCAACAAGCTGGGTTGAAGCTGGGTGCAGTGGCACAATCCTATAATCCCAGCTACTCAGGAGGCTGAGACAGGAGGGTTGTAAGTTTGAGGCCAATTTGGGAAACTTAGTGAGACCCTGTCTCAAAAAAAAGGGCTGGGGATGTAGCTCAGTGGTAGAGTGCCCCTGGGTTTAATCCCCAGTAACACACACACACACACACACACACACACACACACACACAAAGTGAGTTAAGTTTAGTAGTATAAAATGAAAGGGAAGCCGGGCATGATGGTGCACTCCTGCAATCCCAGTACTTGGGAGGCTGAGATAAGAAGATCACAGATTTGAGGCCAGCCTCAGCAACTTAGAGGGTGAGACCCTCAACAACTTAGTGAGACCTGTTTCAAAATTTAAAAAAAAATTGCTGAGTGTGGTGGTGCACACCTATAATCCCAGTACTTGGGAGGTTGAGACAGGAGGATTACAGGTTCAAGATCAGCCTCAGCAATTTAGTGAAGCTAAATTGGCAACTTAGTAAGACCCTGTTTCAAAATAAAAAATGAAGTAGGGCTGAGGGTGTAGCTCAGAGGTAGAAAGCCCCTGGGTTTACTGCAAATTTTTTTTTAATTAAAAAGGGCTGGGAAGAGGGGTGTCTTGGAGGTAGAATGCCCCTGGATTCAATTTCCAGTAGGATAATAAAATAAATAAATAAATAAATAAATAAATAAATAAATAAATGAGTCAAGGTCACACCGAATGCTTTAGGCTAAGGATCCAGTGATCTCTCTGTCTCTGCCAAAAGGAGGAAGCACAGTTCCAGGATCAAAATGAAAATCATCCAAAAGCCTAATACTAGGGATTTCACTTTAAAAATTCTTCTTAACTTTAGCTATTAGAACCAGAACCATCTTCAGATGTGTCGTATCTACTGGCACACAACCTCTGCTCCAGCCCATCAGCATAGTAAGAATTGTCATTCAGTGGACCCAGATGCTTCCATGCCAAGCATCCCTTGGCATACAGAAAGACAGACCTGCACTCTCTTGATTTCTTACAGAGATTAGTGCCCGTTGTTCTCCCTGTGATCTCTATAGTGGGTTAGAGACAGCTACAAATTCTTTGACATTCCTCTCATAGAGAAGTGAGCTCCATGTTCTCTCCCTTTGACTCTGAGCTGGCCCATTAGGAGTTCAGTGGAAGGGAAGCCATGCTAATTCTGGCACTAGCCTTTAAGAGAACAGACAGCTTCTTCCTTGCTCTTTTGGAGCCCTGAGTAGCGACATGACAAGCCTGGCTGCCCTGCTGGAGAGATCACCTGGAGTTTCTCCATGAAACTACATGGAGAGAAAGGACTCCAAACAGACTTATCCCATCAAGGCGCCAGGAATGTGAGAAGAGCATCCTGGGCCCTATGGACCAGACCCACTGCCCTGAGCAGCCCTGAACAACCCCAGGCAGCACCGGGGAAAAAGAAGAATCACTGCACCAAGAGCTGCTGAATGCTTGACCCCAAAATAGTGAAATAGAATAACTGTTGTTGCAAGTCATTACATTTTGTAGTAGCTTGTAGATATGGCAGTAGATAACCCAGAAGAGAAGTCTGTACTTGGAACTCCCTTTATAGGGCACCCATGCAACCCTAAGGACTTGAAATGACTCAGCACCTTCAACACTTTATTAGACAGCTTTGGCTTGTCTTGGAGTATTCTGCCTGCTCACCATCTGAGGGTTCAAGGTGTGTTTGTAGGGTGGATATGCAAATGAAGCTTCCCAGATTCCTAGAAATTGATTATTCACCTTCAACCCTTTTTTTCCCTTCCATCATTGTTTTCAAAATTTAACACAATATGCATATAGGGAGGAGAATGAATGTAGCATGGAAAGGGAGAATAAAAAGAAAGAGGAGGTTTCAGATTGGCTAGTATCTACTCAGAAATGAAAAAAATAAAATCAAAACCGCCAAATAAAGAAGTGGCCCAATCCTTACCCACTCGTTGGAAACCATTGTTCAACGCCAGCCCCACCTCAGAGCATGAGTCATGACAAACAGCTAAGGGTCAACAGAACTCCTTTATTCCCAGTTTCTACTTGACATCAGTTTCATTCATTCATTTGGTTCATATGCACTTGTTAAGTATTATCTGTGAGAGAAACTAAAAAAAGAATATGATAAAATTAAGACACCTACTTTACCCAATGGAGCTTAAAAATAAGATGATAACTTTTTCCATAATCAAATAAATAAAAATGCTGCACCTCCATTCCACGGGTAGGGAATCCATTCTCATGTCTTGGGGTTTCCTGCCTGTGATGCATTCAAGAAACCCGGGTGCTTACACAGATCACTTCAAAGAGAACGCATTCTGACTGCCAGAAGAAGCCATTCTCCGTTGTCATCGTCACAGTGCGCCTTCACTGTGGAGCTGCCAAAAACAGAGTCCATCAGAATCTTTTGCCAAAAGAAGTGCTACAGTTGCTGAGGTCCATGATGGAAAGAGGTGAAGTTAGTGTGCCCACCTTGCCACCAGAACCAGTGGTCCAGTGCTGGCTGGCCTGTGTACCATAGGAATCACCGCTGAATCGGAGGCTCACTGCCATTTGGCAATGATCTCTGGCATGTAGGGAGGGTGAGGACATTTTATCCCCAATGCTATATCACCTTTGGATGATTTGGATATCAATGTTATAGATCTTTAGAGAAACATTCATGTACCCCCAAATCCTTCCCTACCTAGGAATGCCATGAAATCTGGGTGGCCAAGCAGTAGCAGTTCCACACTACCCACAAGACATACTCCTAACCAGATCTTTTCCATGAGTAGTTAGGTTCTAAGAGATCAGAAGTCCCTCCCAGCAGATCCATGTCTGCCTCACTTCCTGTCCTGCTATTAACCACTTGCCATCCCCCCATGGCCTCAACAGAGTCCATAATTGTCTAGTAGCTGGGTGTGGAGGCGCACGCCTGTAATTCCAGTACTTGGGAGACTGTAATCCCAGTACAGGAGGATGGCAGGTTCACAGCCAGCCTCAGCAACTTAGGCCCTCCACAATTTAGGGAGACCCTGTTTCAAAATAAAATATAAAATAGGGCTGGGGTTGTAGCTCAGAGGTAGAATGCCCCTGGGTTCAATCCCCAGAAAAAAAAAATTGTCTAACAATACATTCTCATTGGCCATGGCTACTTCAGCACAATGAAAAACATGGCCTTCCTCCCTTAGAGAAGGTATGCACACCCCCAAAAGTTAAGTAACAACAGAAGAGAATAATAGATTGAATCATAGAAACAGAACAGACACCAAAGACCACACAGTTCAACCTCACTATACTGACAAGGAAACAGGCTTACCCAACCTGTGCAGAACCATGCACAGCCATTGGTAAATAAGTCCAAGTTCTCAAACCAAAGCCTTCCTCCAGATTCTCCTGTAACTGCCTCTCGGCCTCAAAACTAGACTGAAAGATACTTAAATAATTTGGGGGGCTTAGCTTTTATTTTCTTCGTCTAAGAAAAACAGAAACATTCCTTGTTAAGCCAAGGCAGGGTCTGACAGAGCTTGGCAGCTGGAAGTGTCTATCTAAATCTGGAAACACCACATCTCTTTTGAAAGTGGGAGCAACAATTTGTGCTTCTTAAATGCGAAGAAATGTATTTCTTTGTGTGAAAAAATGTAACTGCAGGAAAATTGCTGAAGATAAATATTGGGCAAGGCAGTGAGCAAAGCAAGAGATAACTGAGTTTGTCCAAACGATTAGTTTCTTCATGTGCCAAAAAGGAGGGGAAAAAACACAGGTAAATTATTTTCCATTTGCAAATATGTTCTCCAGATTTTCCCAGAAAATGAATATACAAGAACTCATGAGCTACAAAAAAATGAATGCCCAATTATTTGATAAAAAGAACAGGCTTAAATAGTGCTAAGGAGGAAGGGAAGACTATATTAACACTAAGCAAAATTGTCCTACCATTACCACCCAGGATCATTGATAGGTCAAAGTCATATTTGAGATCACTGGTTTTAGGGTGATCTCCACTTAAAACACATACTCAATTTATTCACATATATAAATGATGTGAAGATAATGATGTAATTTGTGAAGAAACACCTATAGATCTTCATTCACTTTCAATTATTAAATATCCTCTGCATGTCAAGATTATAATAACTTCTCATCATACAAGGAAAAATAAGACATAAGAACTATGATTGAGCTGGGCACAGTGGTACACACCTGTAATCCCAGTACTTGGGAGGCTGAGACAGGAGGATCTCAGGTTCAAGGCATGCACACACACAAATTTTGAGACCCTGTCTCAAAATAAAAAATAAAAAGGGATGAGGATATAGCTCAGTGGCAGAGAGTCCTGAGGTTCAATACCCAATACTGTAAAAACAAAACAAAAAGCAGACAAGAGCTGCAAAACAAGCGCTATGATGGGAGAATGAATGAATAATGGGGGCCAGAGGCATGGGGTAAAGGTAGGGAGGGGGCTAGAATGTAAAAGAGCATGAGCTAAAATTTAAAGAGATTAAGACTAAGTAAAAGTGGGATGGGAAGGAAGGGGCAGATGTGATAAATGAAAAGACAGGAGAGTAAAGGACCCAGCATCTGTTAGACATAGGGTCTATGGAAGAAGAAGGCAATAGAATGATTCCCAGTAACACATCCTTGACTGTGTGCCTAGACTGCTTACAGCAGTGTGGGCCTACTGGGCATCACGATCCCCCCCCATCGCCTCATGCATGCAACAGAAACAGCCAGTGCTATTACCCCAAGTGGGGTTGGGGGGTACTTCATGCACATGGCAGAATTCTCCTCTGGCTAGCCCCACCTGACAAGACCAGCACTGATGACTGATCAGCAGCTTCCAGAGATTTTGCGCTCATGAAACAGGACAATATGTGACCCGTCAGTACTTCATTCCCTAGAGCCTAGACTCTGCTAGATTAGCCACCCTGTTTGACAATAACACCATCTATTCATTCATTCATTCATTCATTCATTCGTTCATTTTGGACTGAAGGTTGAACCCAGAGGCATTCTACCTCTGAGCTACACCCCCAGCCCTATTTTTTTATTTTGAAACAAGGTCTCACTAAATTGCAGAGGCTGTCCTCAAACCTGTGATCCTCCTATCTCAGCCTCCCAAGTACTGAGATTATAGGCGTGCGCCACCAGACCTGGCTAACACCATCTATTCCATGCTCAGTCTTTTGACTCCTAGTCTTCATTTTTGCTTTAACACTACCTATCTGGTCTGGATGGTAAAACAAGTGAGGAAATCAGAGAAAGGTTAATGAATTTGAACTTGGCCTGTGTTTCAAATGTCCATGGGACCAAAATTCTTCCAACCAATGGGCGAAATGATTTCTTTTACTTGTTTGAATTTAATGCACAGCTTGCCAGCCACTTTGGTTTCATTCTTCAGCTTGAGTCCCTCAGTTCTTTGCTATTCTTCCTCCATTTTTTCTTACCTCACTGCTACATCATGAGAAACGAGTGTCCTCATGAAAGGATGATGAATCTTCTACTGTAACACACAGGCCTCGTCCAGCAGCGTACCCATTGTCTTCTCATTTTGAATTCATTCAGTTGTTGGTGTTGTGATCCCTGTACCACACCATTGCACATTTGCATGCACATGGTCTTGTATTTATTTTCTCTTTTCTTACTCCCTTGTATCATAGCTTAAGAAATAGCTGCACATTTTTTGTGGAATAGTACTGGCTTGGGATAGAATTGATTATTAAGGCAGAAAATTCTAGAATTAGGTCTATTCACTAGAATTGAGGGCAGGCATGTATACTATGGGTCTAGATCTAGCCAAGGAGGTTGGAAGTTCACCTTTCCTTGCAGGCAGTGCAAGGGTATGACAAACAGGGTGGGCCAATTGACTTTGGCATCACAGGACGTAACATTGCCAAAGTGATATGGGGAGTTCATGCCAGAGTGGTATAGAGAGATAATGGATGGTGTTACTCCTGATGAGGGAAAATCACATGCTTGTCCTGCAGATACTAGGCAACATTTAGGGCAGGCAGTGGGGAGGCACAGAAAAGACAGCTATATCATCTGGTCACTGGAATGGCTCAGACAGGAAGCAAATCAGAGCCTTGGTGATCACCAGACCCCTGGAGCTTCGCTAGCAGTTTTCCTCAAGTCTAGGAGCTGTGGTTGGGCAGTGGGGGGAAAACTGTGGTTCTGGGGGAGGGGTCTCTGGTTAAGCCTGACATCTCCCAATCCCTGGAGGACAAGGACTGTTCTGCTCCTCTGGTCTCCAGTTGGAGTGCAAATCCAGTTTAGTTGAATTAAAGGGCCATTTTCATTTAATTATTCAGAACCCCATTGTAACAGCTTCATGGATTTGGAGTACTGCAAGGGTATAGATGGTCCTCAGAAAAGAACACTTCCATAGAGTAAAAAAAGGCCTGATTGTGCCAATGACAGTGACTGACAGAAGCAGCCCCATACGCCTGACAAAGGATACAGCTGATTATACATAGATGGAGACTCAGCAGCTTCCCAACCCTCAGAGGGGCTTCCCTGGCCCTCAGCCCAAGGATAACTGCTTCCCATGCTGTGATGCCACCAGATGGGCTGAGGGGCTGCCAGTCTTCAGAAGCTTCCTTTACTGTTCTCACAGTCCTCTCTTAGCCCTGTGTTGTATTCCGAGGACTCTGGTTTGGGACCTGCCCACCCACCAGGTACAAGAAACTGATGACAACTTGGCACATTCCCAAGTGCTTGCCAGGAAGATGAAGGGGAGGTCAGCTTCCCAGGATCCCTTACCCACGCACACCGTTCCTAAAGGCCCAGCTTTAGTGATTCCTGCACTGGTTCAACACAATGACCTATGGGCCTACCCACACACCCCCCAAGTGGGACAGTGTGGGAGTCTGCTGTATTTAGATTCTAGACACTAGGTCACCTACACCTGCCACAGAAGAACATATTCCTGTGGAGTGTATGAGAGAGAAAGTTTCTGCTAAAGTTAGTGAGCTCCAGTGACTCTGAGTGGCTATAATGTGCATTTCCACAAAAGTTGTATTTTATTTTTTCTGGATAGAAAATAAAAAGATCCTGCCCAAAGCAAAATTGTGAAATTTGAGAAGTCAGTGAAATTTGCCTTGGGTATCTCCAGTCTCCCTGGTTTCCTCCTCAGAGAGCCAACCCCTCCCCCCCTGCCCTTCCTAGCTCTGGGTGCCTTCCTGAAGTCTTAAGAAAAAGGATCTGATAATGTAATTACACTTACCTGTCTCACTGCCTCACTGTGGTGGCTGCCTCAGGTATTTGCATTATTATGAAACAAAATGGTTTTGTAAGTCTTCCCTGGAAGGGATTTTTAGGCAATATTAAGCAGGTAGAGTTTGTTTTTTAAACAACATGGAGATTTTCCTTATTTCCTAAAATTTATACTACATTGAATCAAAGGTTCACTGGTCCCAAAGGTAAATAAATCATTTTATTGACATTTTAATTTTGCTTTAGATGCATGAGAGACTGGTAAGTGATTTTGGAAGGAACATAGACATGTTAGATGCTGGGACACTACTTAAGAAGGGGTATCCTGGCCTTCTCCTTGCCCCAACCTTTGCCTTAGATCCTTCCAGTCCTCTGCTAATGAGAATACCTAACATTGACAAGCTTCTATGAATTATTCAAATTTTTGGTATATATTCACATTTAATCCTCCCAAGATTCTTATGAGAGAAGGATTATAATTATCTGAGTTAAAACAACAATTCCTTTTATTGCTTCTTCTAGAAAGAGCATTTCCTTGACTCACTGAAACCATCCTCTCTGGGTATTCATCCACCCCTTCACTGCTCCTTCTTGGGACCTTTGCTGGCTCCCTTTCTCCCTGCCCCTCAAATGTTGGGATTCCTTAGAATGTGTCCTGGACTTTTGCTACACTCGAATCCTAGGGCCCTCGCTCATCCAGGAACTTTAGCTGAAGCTTACATGTTTTGACTCTCACATGTCTTCAGGCTAAGCCCTTCCTTGAGCTCCAGGCCTTTTCAACAATCATGCTTGGATATCTCCCAGGTCTCTGGAATTCCATATGTCTAAAGCAGAATGCACAGTCTACCCCCACTCACCTACCACCCACCATCACCACTGAAAAATCTGGCTCTTGGACAGTGTTCCCTGATTTCTCTGTCTCCAGCCCACAGTCAGTAGTCAGGCTCTATTCTCCTAATGGTCTCTTATCTCCACTACCACCATCGCCTTTCTACTTGGACTCTGTAATACTCCCCAAATGGGCCTCCCACATCCACTTGGTCCCTCTCTAACCCATTCTCCATAGTATAATCTGAGCAACTTTCATAAAATACAATTTTATCAAGCCACCTCTCTGCCTAAAACAGTCAGTAGTTGGCCATGGCCCCATAGATATGGGTCCCAACCTTTCAGATAGCCTCTGAGACTCCAAGAACATCAGCCTCTGCGCAGCTCTGCAGTCTCATCTCACCCCACTGCCCCCTCACCATCAACATTACAGCCCTCTGGCTTCTTTTCGACTCCTTGGAAGTTCAAGGATTCTGGCTTCTCAGAACCTTTGCACCTGGTACCTCAGGGGAAGACCCATATCTCTAGGGCCATGGTCACCTACTGACTATTTTGAGCAGAAATGTAGCTTGATGAGATATGTGTTTTATTATTGTTCATCTCTTACTGTGGGATCTTGTTTTCCTCCCCTCTAATCTGAATGGGAGTTTATTAACCAATGAAGTATAGTAGTCCAGCCCTTATCCCCAGGGTATACATTCCAAGATTCTCAGTAAATGCCTGAAACCACAGATAGTACCAAACCTTTTATATTTATTTATTTATGTATTTATGTATGTATTTATTTATTTATTTATTTATTTATTTATTTATTTATTTATGTTTGTGGTACTGGAGATTGAACCCACAGGCATTCTACCTCTGAGCTACGTCCCCAGCCCTATTTTATTTTATATTTTGAAATAGGGTCTCTTTCACTAAGTTGTTGAGGCTGGCTACAAACCTGTGATCCTCCTGTCTCAGCCTCTCAAGTACTGGGATTACAGGTGTGCACCACCACGACTGACTCTCAAACCCTTTATGTACTATATTTTTTCCTATACATACATATCTATGAGCTTAATTTATAAATTAGGCACAGTACAAGGTTACAATAATAAAATGTAACAATTGTGGCATACAGTGTAATAAAGTTATGTGAATGTGGTCTCTCTCTCTCAAAGCATCTTATTGTAATTTTACTTTTCCACTTTGTTTGTTTGTTTTTTGCGGTACAGGGGATTGAACCCAGGGACGTTCTACCTCCGCACTACACCCTGGCCCTATTTTTTATACTTTATTTTGAAACCGGGTCTCACAAAGTTGCGGAGGGCCTCACTAAGTAGAGAGAGAAAGAGACAGGGAGAGAGAGAGAGAGAGAGAGAGAGCGAGCTGAGGCTGGCCGCGAACCTGGATCCTCTGGTCTCCGCCTCCCAAAGTACTGGGATT